>CAIGRP010128681.1:0-10268 GCA_903798385.1 Fraxinus cuspidata | reverse complement strand
ATTCCAGTTCATTATTAAGGTATGCTTTTAACATCCAGCTTTGAGAACTTAAACTTTTCTTATTCTCTCTCTGACTTAAGCATCGGAGGGGCGACGAGGACACACATTGACGCCTTTGTTTCAGGTATCGGAAGATCTCGTTCGTGCTCATTCTCAGTCGTCAAGCTCAGAAATCATCAGGTACGATTTTTGGTAGCATCACTTCGTATTTCAAAATGAGATCATTTTAATTTACATATAATTTATCATTTGCAACACAGCTGTCTAAGGAATCTCCTAAAGCTGATTATGCTCTAAAGGTATTTATTATGCATCTACTTTGGAGGAACCTCATAAGCCAACAGAACGGAAGTGCCTGTTATTTAAGGGGGATCTTTCATTCACACCAGAAGGTCCAACTCCTATATATCATCAGCATGGTGTTGCTGTTCTTCCTTGCGGCCATACATTTCACGACCAATGTTTACCAAAAATTACACCATAGTTAAGTATGATTCAGACATAGATATTTACAGCAATGTTATGTGTACAATCATTATGAGGTTGTAATTTTTAAAACCTATTAGGGTTATGCCTCTAATTAATTTGTGGGCCCCACCCTAACGTGAGAGGTTGTAAGATTTACAGTCTCCCTAATGTCGTACAATTGGAATTTTCCATTTAATTATGTTGCCAGCCAAATTGAATCTCATGTCAAGTGACAGAAATTGGACTTGGACACGTTGACAGCTAATTTCAATTTCATCTAGTGACAGAATTGAATCACAAAACATATTCATGTGACCAAGCATCCAGCCCATTCAATTGGATAAAAATAAAAACAAGGAATTCATTCCCCATCATCTCGTCCCATCCCATATCACAATTCTAAGCATTTTGATAACATAATTTCAAAACATTAATGGTATATTTAGTCATGGGAATATAATTACAATATCCAGTCGCATCTTAATCTAATTTTATTAACCTTTTCTCGATTATGACATTTACATTGAACCTCATTATCTGATACTTAAATTTTGTATATTTTTTTCTTAAATATAAAGGACAACTTACTATATTCTAATTCGACATTTACGATAGCAAATTACCTACCTATTAAGGTTCATTTTGAAGAATTCAAAGATGAATTTGGTAACCTTTAAAAGAGAAGATAATATTGGAAAATATTCAATTATACAATATACTCAATACGATGTGTATATAAACACGATTAATGAGATTTACAATGAAAGGAAATGAATAGAAACCTAAAATCAAGCTAATGAAATATGCTATAGATTCCGTTTAGGCAAGATTGAGGAGATACGGGCACAAGATCTGTGATCTTGTGCGTGGAATCCGGCTAGGATATGGAAGTATCTCTAACACCCCCCTCAAGCTAAGGGGTGGTGAAGACACCTGTAGCTCGTCTTTGAGAATCAAAAACTTTGTAGCCATGTAGCCCTCAGTGAACAGATCAGCGACTTGGCATTTCGTTGGAATAAACTTGACCACAATATCTCCATTGACAACTTTGTCCCTGACAAAGTGATAATCGATTTCAATATGTTTGGTCATTGCATGGAAAACAACATTGGAGGCAAGGGCAAGAGCACTTGAATTATCACACCAGGAGGTGAGGTGAGCGGGACCTGCAATTCTTTGAATAACATTTGGAGCCAGTAAAGTTCGGCGGTGGTGATCGCCATCGCACGATACTCAGCTTCCGTGTATAACAGCTTGTTTCTTAGCACCCCAAGATATAAGAGAAGAGCCAAGAAAAATTCCAAATCCATTAGTGGATTTTCTATCATTCGTATTGCCAGCTCGATCCGCATCACTGTAAGCAGTTAATTAAAGAGAGACATGGTATAGAGTCAGAGCACTCTCTTGGCAGTGGTCTAATGGGCGGTTGTAGGGTTGTGCATATGTTGACATAATTGGTTGACTGAATATGCAATATCAAGCCTTTTAATTGTACGGTATTGAAGAGCACCACCAACATGGCGGTATTCATTCAGCGGGGTTCAATAAAATTTCACTAACAAATTTAGACATTTTGAAGTCGGATACACATGGTGCTGCATATGGCTTAGATTCGATCATCTTGACTCGATCTAGAAGATCCAGAATATATTTCGTATGGCATAGGTGCAAACTGTTATCCGTCCAAGTGGCTTGGATCCCTAAAAAGAAACCAAGGGGCTCGAGGTCCTTGAGAGGGAATATTCTCCTTTTGGACTTGCTGAATAATGTCCTTGAGAAATCCATGATTTGTATCTGCGATAATTATGTCATCCACATAGACTAAAATAAAAATATGAATTGAACCTGAGTGATAAGCCAATAGGGAGGTATCCACAAGAGAGGTAATGAAGCCGAGATCCAATAAGGCAGTGGACAATCGATGGAACCAAGCCCGAGGGGCTTACTCGAGACCATATCGCTTTGTGAAGATGACAAACGTGATTAGGAGCTTGAGTATCTATGAACCTTTGATGTTGTTCCATGAAAATATCTTCCGTAAGATTTACGTGTAAAAAGGCATTGGAAACATCAAGTTGTCTGACCCACCATTGAAAATAATTTGCCAAGGCGAGGACTAATCGAATGGTGGTTGGCTTGATGACTAGGCTTAAAGTCTTAGTATAGTCAACCCCACTTTTCTGTTGGAAGCCCTTGGCCACAAGGCGGGCTTTGAATCGGTCAATAGAGTCATCAGGATGTTGTTTGATTTTGTATACCCATTTTGTGCGAATTAGATTTCGAGAGTGAGGCCGGGGGCAAAGAGTCCATGTTCCATTACGAATAAGAGCATTATATTCTTGCTGCACGGCGTCCATCCTACGAGGGCCAATTTTGGCATTGGTAAATGACGATGGTTCTTCATGAGGAAGCATGGCATAGAAATTTAAATTCCAAAAACTGTTTTGGACAAGAGGTTCCTATTTTGGATCGAGTTTCATGGAAGGATGAGGTATAGAGGGGATCGTGAGATCTTCGGAAAAAGGAGAGAGTGTGAAGGAGTAGAGGCCGAATCTTGAGTAGGCGAGAGTGATGAGAGCAGCACCAATCCAGGATAAGAGCCTTCATCAAATACAGCGTGATGGGAAATATGGACTTTTTGGAATGTGGGTTCAAAGCAACAATACCCCTTGTGACCCGAGCTATAACCAAGGAAAATACATGATTTGGTCCTAAATTCTAGCTTGTTGGTTGTATATGGGCATAAAAGAGGATAGCAAGTACATCCAAAATTTCGGAGATGTTTGTAATTGGGTGGAGAGGAAAATATTTTTTTGGTATAGACTAATATTGGCCAAAACTGGAGTAAGGAGCCGATTAATTAGGTAAACTGCAGTGTTAAAGGCATCTATCCAAAATCGTTTGGATTGGGCGACAAGGGTGAGATTGTCTAAAGTGTGGTGGCAAGATTGTCTATAAAGAATTCCATGTTGACTGGGGAAAGAGGAAAATTGATTTGAATTAAATTCACCTCCGCCATTGGTCTGAAATTTCTTGATTTTGTAGGAAAGTAAATTTTCTATAAGACATTTGAATTTGACAAAGTTAGCAAATACTTGCGATTTATGATATATAGGATAAATCCATGTAAATCGAGTGAAGTCATCTATGAAAATCACGTAGTAATGACAACCACTTGTCGAGGGGATGAGGGTTGTCCAAACGTCAGAGTGAATTAATTCGAGAGGGGCATGTGTTTCACGATACTAAGAGGTTAGTTGCAGCAGAGGAACAACGGAGAATATTTCTAAAAGCAAAGGTGGAGTGTGCATATTAATGAGAGTAGAACCAGTATTGGAGATTGGGTGTCCATCACGATTACCAACCTCCACGGTTTCCTTTCCTTTAAATGGTTGCTTGTCAGTCAGAAAATCTTCTTCAGTAGTAATGTGATTATTGGCCCCACATCAAGGTACTAGATGGTTCCTTCAATGATGGCGTTGGTCTGAGCAAACATGGTTGAAAGTTGGGCTGGAGGGTGTCGTCCTTGATTAGAGAAATCCATCTAGTGGAAGCAGTCTAAGTCATTGTGGTTGCTTTTACCACATACCTGGCAAGGAACTCGAGGAGTGGAGTTGTTCCGCCAATATAAGCAGGAGAAGAGCTGTTCGAGGGCTTATGTTGTACAGGAGCCGGAGAGGAATACTTGGAGAAAGGTCCTCGAGGTCCATTAGGACATCGAAAAGGTGGCTGCCCAGGCTCTGTGGACAGAAGAGCAAAGCCGTTGGTAACTGTGAAAACATGTTGTTGGTGATGCAATAAGATTTTATGGCTCAAAGTTCTGCCTGAAAATCTTCAAATGAAAAGGCCTTGTCACGAATAGCAAACGAGAAGGTAGTGACAAAGGATATGTAGGAGGAGTTAAGTCCAATGATAACAAAGGAAATAAGGTCCTTATAAGGAATGAGTTTGCCAACAACAGCCAACTGATCAGCCCAGAGTTTGGCAGAGGTAAGGAACTCGAAACAAGATCTGTCACCTTGCTGCAAGGTCTGGAGTTGGCGCTTCAACAGAGCATGCGTGATGGAGAATGAGAGGCAAAACATATTGCCAGAGCTAGCTACCTGTCAAGGAGTATTGAGTCCATAAACAGTGGACAACACTTTCTTAGTAAGGGTGGTGTTGATCCAACTAAGAAGATATTGGTCCTTCTTGGTCCAGAGAACAAAGGCTGGATTTATAAGAGTAAGGTCAGTTCCATCATTAGAGGGAAGAAACTGAGCTGGGCAGATGTCAGTTCCATCTACTATGCCGAGAAAATATTGGCTCCGGAGAATTGGTAAAAATTGTGATAGCCATAGTAGGTAGTTGATACCATCTAACTTGATGGAAATGAGCTAGGTAAATATTTGGAAAGGAGAAGGTGGTGGTCATATGGGTGGATGTGGGTGTGGTGGTAATGGGGGTTGAAGTGGTGGAGGAAGTATTTGATTCAGCCATAGGGACAGTGTTTTAGGATTAATGTCCTCAATAATCGTGTATATATACACATCATATTGGGTATATTGTATAATTGGACATTTTCCAATAGAAATGAATAGAAATATCCCTAAAATAAGCTAATGGAATGTGCTATACATTCCGTTTAGTCAAGATTGAGGAGATATGGGCATAAAATCCGTAATTTTGTGCTTGGAAGTATCTCTAACAACCTTGTATGCGAAGTATCGAGGAAAGTAATAAAGGCATAGACCAAGTACTGCATCTAAATAAACATTTTAAAACTATTACCACATGACCAGGGTTAGATAAGACATTGAATGTTTGGGTAATTAGAAAAGAAAGTTTCAGAATTATTGAATATTCTTTGCACTCCTTGTTGATTGAAGGAAATGGCAGTCCAAGTTTGACAGCTCTCTGACTATTCCAACTTGTCAATTGCTGAAAGGGAAATCACCCACGCGTCAAAGAAAAGCGATCACATGACCGTTATTCTGTTATAATATTTTTCTACTTCTAAAAAACGCGGATGTTTAATTCTCCACCCCACCCCACCCACCTAGATTGTTATTTATCTAAGCCCTAAAGTAAATTTTTCTTAAACAAGCCCCAGAAGTACAAGAAAAAACTCGGTTAACTAAAAGGGTTGTTTCGTATCCTTAACTTGTCAAAAACTGAGAAATTTGGAGGTTTTCTTATTGATCAATTTCAAGGAAATTCGAGAAATAGATAAAATGGTTCAAGAAAAGGGTGAGCCTATATATGGAGATGGGGCTGCATGGTTTAGGGGTGCAATGATTGGAAAAGGGGGGTTTGGGCGAGTTTACTTGGCTACTTCGAAGAATCCCAGTTCAAAATACAGCTGTTTGCCTTCTGTGATGGCTGTAAAATCCGCCGAAGTTTCTGTTTCTGGTTCAATTCAGAAAGAGAGGGAGGTTTTGAGCAATGTCAAGGGTTGCCCTAATATAATTAGATGTTTTGGTGAAGAGACTACAATGGGGAAGAATGGTGTGATGGTGTTTAATCTGCTTTTGGAGTATGGTTCTGGTGGAACATTAGCGGATAGAATTAAAAAATTGGGTGGCAATGGAATGTCTGAATCTGAGGTTAGGGTATATGCAAAGTCTATACTTCAAGGGTTGAATCATATTCATGGCATTGGTTATGTTCATTGTGATTTAAAACCCGATAATGTTTTACTTGTTCAAAGTGGCCGAAGAACCGGGGTTTGTGAGTTCAGGGCAAAAATTGGCGATTTTGGGTTGGCAAAGAGGGCACAGGGGAACAAGAAGAGGAAATTGGAGCCTTATTGGAGGGGCACCCCACGGTATTTGGCTCCCGAGGCTGTGGTGGATAATGTGCAGGAGTTTCCTTCTGATATTTGGGCATTTGGGTGTATTGTTCTTGAGATGTTAACTGGGAAACCTCCTTGGGATGGGGAAAAAGAATCAAATGCAAAGGATATTCTTCATAAGATTAAAGAAGGGTTGCCAAAAATTCCGAATGATATATCAAAGGAGGCAAGGGATTTTCTCAAGGGTTGTTTTGTGAAGAAACCAATGTTTAGATTGACAGCAGAAATGTTATTGAATCATCCATTCTTAGAAGGTTTGGAGGTCGTTGAGGATGGGGATGAAGAATTCGAGGAGGTTGAAGATTTGAATGAGATTGAATCTATTTTGTTAGTATATGAAAGTGGGGACGAATTAAGTAGTAGCTCATTTCAAGATTATTGTAGCTTTGATTCGGGGGAGGATTTCTTCGATTATTTGTCTGAAGAAGATGTGGAAGATAAAGTTGTATCCCATTTTAACAAAGGAAAATTGAAGGAAGAAGAAACTAAGAGTGTCACTAGTTCCATTGATGATTCTGGTTTTGATCAGTCAATCAAATCAAGAAATGGAAGACAATATCCAGTTTCTCATACTATTCCTGCAGGTGTCTAGCAAGATATTCAGTGAGAAATCCAGATTCAATTTTGCTTTGTTGTATGTTCAATTGATTATTTACAGGTTATACTACTTTACCTAGATAATACATTAGAAATTGATATATAGATTTATTCTAGTTTCTGCTAACTTGTAGCAGCATTTCTTCAATCATGATATTGTTCTAGTTTCCTTTTTCATTGTTTCAATTTTTTTACAAAGGAATGCATCACTAAATCAAACCATGTTTGCCAGAATTTGCATTGCATTAGCAAGTGTTGGAATATGTGGAGCTTAATCATAATCGACATTAATTCTTTTTCCATGGTGATAAGAACTTGGAGTGGTGGGTGGATACAATTCTCGCCGTGTGTATTTTGCTTGTATTCGTTTCCTTGGAGTGGTGGGATGTGAGAATTCCGGTATATGGATTGTCCAACTATTTGAGTCATTAGACTAGTCGTTAAACATTGTCGAGGATGACTAGCGTGATGTAACTGTTATTAATGTCTCGTCCCTAAATATCACTAGTGGAGACTTAGTTAGTTTGGTAAAAACGATATGAGAGGACATTTAGAAAGCGGCATTATGGTCAGTGACACCGAGACATTCATCCCAAGTCTAGCTCATGTTTATAAACAATTTGCTTTTATATACACGAGTACAACTTACTTATTCTCTATCTACTTATTTAAACAATACTTACCAAACATGGAAAAAAGAAAAGAAAAAGGAGCTAGCTATTTTTCACCTTTTCCCCTTATACTGGACCATTTAAAAGAAAGAAAAAAAAAACTACCTTTTTTAGTACTTAAAATGTGTATATAAATTAAAAATAAGGTCCATGTTGGGGCTCCATTTTATCAATAGAATGTATTTTGGAATAGTAAAAAGTTAGAGAATGTATGGTTAAAAATAAAGAAAAGTTTTCGATTTACTTATTGAATTATTTTATAGGAGAATGTGTGAATGAAAATAAGTGTTGAAAAAATGAGTTTTTATAAAAATGGAGTCCAAAAGTCTAGGAAATACCAGCAGCGTTAATGACATCACTTTAGTGCTACTAGTGTCAATTTCTCTTTAAATTGAAAATGTCAACTAGAAGCTTAAAATGGCCCGTCGTAATTGGATAAGGTCCATGTTGAATAGTATTACTGGATTTGGTCCGTTTGGAAAATATTGGATCTGGGTTTCAAACCTGACCCAGCTTAAAGCACAAATCATTGTACATTCCCGCCTTCGCCTGGTTTCTCTCTCTCCCATATTTCCCCAACTCAAATATATATTAGCCCATGTCCGGGATCTTTTTTCTTTTTTTAATAAAAACTCATTTTTTTCAATATTCATTTTCAACAACACATTTTTTTATAAAATAATTTTACTCATAAAGCGAAAAATTTTACTTTTTTTTAAACACACATTCTCCAACTTTTTACTATTCAAAAAATATATTTTCTAGGAAAAATGGAGCCCAAACAAGGGCTTAGACTAGTTTTAAAAATTGAAAATCTAAGAAAATTCCAAAATATTTTTTTATTTTTTATTTTTAAATATAATTTGAAATCTTTGAATGAAATTCTATATTATTTTTTGATAAAAATATATTTCAAATTATGGATGAGGAATTGCATTCGCAATGGGTCTCGTTGTATGTTACAAGTAAATAATAAATATTAACTTAATTGCAAACTTTTATATTTATGTTATTAATGATTTGCTTAATTTTATTAATTCTTTATCACATTCATTTAAGTCTTTTTCCAAATATGATATTTATTCGTTTTCTATAAATAATTTTATTTATACGACATTTTATTTTAGCTTATTTTTGACACAACTTATTTGAAAATTATTTTTTTGTCAAGCTCATTTTTAACCACATATTCTCCCGGAAATAATTTTTCAAGTAGACCATAATGTTTTCCTACATTTTAATCACAAAAAATAAAATAAATAAAAATAAAATATCATCGAATTAAAATTTCATGGAATTGATTATGTTGTTTTTTGTGATTTCATTGATATTAATAGTTTCTTTATAATTAAATATGGAAATAATACTTTATTTTTCAAAAATAACATTAATTACATATTTTTATGTTCCACGGTCCATTTACGTAAGTTCATGAATCTAAAGCACTCAGAAAGATCTTACAACATTATTTTTTTTTATAACCATGGATGTTCGGGTCAACTTACGTGCACCTCGATTAATCCCAAGATTTTACAATATTTGATTTTAAAAAGGACATTATCGAGGTAGTTAAGGTTGGTGAAAGCACCTATGGTCACACAACTTATCGTGAAGTTTTACGTGGGTCATGAGTAACTATTAAAGTTTGTCACTTAATTATAATTAATGTAATTTTTTAAAAGACAAAATTATCGACAAAGCTAACTTCAGTTAAATGTGAATTTCTTGAACAAAATTACCAAGTTAACTATTTAGTTTCTCTGAACTTTTAATTCGAGTTTTTAACTTTTTAATGCTATGCAAATTTGTTGATGAGTAATAATTCTTATATTATAGTACTATAAAATAGTCAATAAGTATGAATGTATTTATAACGTCTAATTTTCAATTTAACATTTAACTTGGTTAGTTAAAAGTCACTTGTGTATTTAAGTGTAGTAGGCCACCCTCTTTATAAGAGCATATTCAATGTTAATGTGACTGGCATTGGAAAAAAAAAAAGCGTCAACAAGCAAAGTTAGACAATGTCTACAAAAAAATCATGTCCATTGCAGTCTAACTAGGACTACTCTACCTAATGTGGCAAGAAAAAAATTGATGTTACTAAGAGGTTCATCTAAATGTAGACTTTGTTAAATAGAATAAGTCAATAAAATTTAAACTTCATTTCTCTTTCTATTTCTTCCGTTATTTTTTTTCCCCTTCATTCTATTAAATATTCAGAGATAAGAATGTGTTACAGAAAGAATTCGTTGAAGATGAATTGTGAACTTGATTTTCTTTTAATTAGACATCCATGCCACGTGGATTTGAAGTCTTTTTATTTGTCTTCCACGTAAATTGCTACCTATAGAATGCATTAGAGATGCTATATGCCAATTTCAAAAGCGATATCTAAGTATCAAAGTGAGAGTTCAGTTGTGGAGGAATTTTGTTGTGGAACGGGTAAAGTATAAGATTGATTCCTCAGTCACCTAGGTCAAAATGATTGTAACGCTAGTTTAATATTTCAACACCTTCATTATTTTTCAAGGTGAGAATAGGGTTGGCAATTTTCCTAACCCGCCCCGAATGGGGCAAAAAAATCCACCCCGAACGGGGCGGGGTTCACTGCCCCGTCTCAGGTCGCTGGGCGAGGCATCTTCGTCTGCCCCGAACCCACCCCGTGAAGAATAAAAAAAAATTGTTTTGGACATTTT
>CAIGRP010128668.1:0-10058 GCA_903798385.1 Fraxinus cuspidata | reverse complement strand
AGCAGTTGAGTTTTTCGGCATCTCGTGAGTTGAGCCTTGAGTTAGAGTCAAAGCCACCGACGAAGTTAGCTAGTATGACTCATTATCTAGAGCATGTAGTCAATGTTTTGGGACACATGTTCATTTTTGGATGTTTTCACATCACCTGTAGATAGTTAGATGGGCTCACTATGTATTTAGTATCCATATGTACAGTTGATGTTATTTTCATGGCAAAAATTTGAGAGTTTGGCTTATCTCTGTACTATGTTATACTTTTGTAGTTAATGAAGTGAATCATGAATTAATATTTATATGATATAATGATTGTGAGTTGTATAAAATTGGTTACAGGTTGGTTAGTCTGAATTATAGAGGAGATAATGCCGAATTTTTTAAAAATAATTTACAAGTTGCATATTGGGGTAGCCTTGATGGTGGGTCCAACTTCTAGTTGGTATCTATCATCGGCGCACGTCACACTCCGGGTCCACTAACTTTATTAAGAGTAGGACGTGTCAGTTTGGTATCCGAGCATGGTTTAGATTCATTAGGCCTACATTGTATATGCATTCTGATGTTAGCATATCATGCATGATTGTAGGAGTCATGCCTCGTGGTGGTAAAACTCGAAGGCTCCAAGATGTATTGCCCCAGACTCCCATTGCTCCTAATAGAGATGACCTTGGACAACATGAAAAGTGGATAAGTCTGTTCATCAACCTTCGGAGCATATGGGACAGGGAAATGTAGATGTGAATGATCATATGGTTGTTGAAAGAATTGCTACTGCTGTGGTGTCAGCTATGCGCAATACGGACAAAGATTTTAGTATTGAGAGGGCTACAAAATTAGGAGCTAAAGTTTTCACAGGCACAGTTGATCCTTCAGTTGCTCATGCATGGATGATCAAGATAGAGAGAGTATTTGATGTCATAGGATGCCTAGATGATCGAAAATTACGTCTCGCCACTTTTTTATTAGAAGAATAGGCATATGATTGGTGGCAGTCAGTACAGAGCACATATCGAGATCTTTCTGTTATTACCTAGACGGATTTCAGGCGTATCTTTTATGATGCCTATTACCCTCGTTCATATAAAGATACAAAGCAGGATGAATTTTTGAAGTTGGTACAAGGGCAGATGGCTGTTGCAGAATATCATGTGAAATTCATTGAACTTTCAAAGTATGCTCAAGTTCTGGTTAGCAATGAAATTGATAGACGCAGACGGTTTGAAAATGGATTACGAGAAGAAATCAGATCAACAGTAACAGCTACATGTTGGAACGCATTTGGCAAATTGGTTGAATTAGCCTTAAGAGCAGAGAAGAGTATTTCTGATAGACTAATTGGTAGAGAACAGACACAGTCAGAATAAGCAATAGTCAGACATCGGTTGGTGCGTCTAGCTATAGACCACCACACAGTGATAACATAGGATTTCGCCCTGGTGTGTCCAGTTCAAGTCATTTCAAGTTCAGATTACTGGGAAATCAAGGTTCCAAATTTAGTCACAGTGCTGTACAACAACTAATGACTAACCATCCTCATACTCAAGGTTCTTCTCAGAGAATATTTACTTCCAGACAGGGTAAGAGTTCTAGCAGCTCTAGATTTCCTTATTGCCAGTTATGTAGAAGACCTGCGAGTGTTTAAAGTTCAAGGGGGTTGGTGTTTGTTATAACTGTGGCCAAAGTGGACACATTAGAAGAAATTGCCCAATGTTATTATCAGAGGGTGGCATGCCACAGAGAGTATTTCCCTAACAGAGTGTTGGAAGTATGAGACCAAATCAAACTTTAGGAGATACTTTGGCTAATAGAGTTGGTGCAAGCATTGTGGTCCAGTCTAATATTGCAAGTGGTAGCGGTACCCAACCGAAATGTCAAGCCGGACAACTAAAGAAGCAAGGAAAGGTTTTTGCTATGATGCCGCAGGTAGTAGAAGAGTCACCAGATGTTTTTATGGGTATGTTATCTATTTTTCATAAAAACGCTTGTATTTTAATTGATCCTGGAGCTCCACACATTCTTTTATTTCATTTGCACTTCCTATATATGCGAATCAAAAGCTAGAACTTTTAAACAGTTGTTTGGTAGTGAGTATGCCGGTAGGTGAATCACTGTTAGCAGACAGTATATACCGAGACTGTGGGATAAAGGTAAATGAGCACAAGATGAAGGCAAACTTAATACCTCTTGGCATCAATGATTTTAATATTATTTTGGGTACGGACTTTTTAGCTGCAAATCGAGCTTCAGTTGATTGTTTTTGAAAGGAGGTCGAGTTTATACAACCAGGACAACCTGAAGTTATATTCACCGGACAACACAGAATTTCACCATCCTGTGTGATATCTGCTATTGATGCTAGAAGATTACTTAATAAGGGTTGTGGTGCGTATTTGGCTCATGTAATTGACACAGATGCTAGCAAAATAAAACTTGAAGACATCTCAGTGGTCAAAGACTTTCCTGATGTATTTCCAGAAGAATTTCCGGGTTTACCATCAGATAGGGATATGGAGTTTATTATTGATTTGATTCTAGGGACTGTAACTCTTTCACATGCACCATATAGGATGGCTCCAACAGAATTGAAAGAGTTAAAAGTTCAATTACAAGAATTGGTAGACAAGGGTTTTATTAGACCTAATATATCTCCGTGGGGAGCACCAGTTTTGTTTGTGAAGAAGAAAGATGGCACCATGCGATTATGTATAGATTACAGACAGTTGAATAAAGTGACAATTCGAAATAAATATCCCTTGCTACGTATTGATGATTTGTTTGATCAGCTTCGCGATGCTACTGTATTTTCAAAGATTGATTTGCGTTCTTGCTATCACCAACTGAAAATTAGGGATAGTGATGTACCGAAACTGCTTTTAGGACAAGGTATGGAAATTATGAGTTCCTTGTGATGCCGTTTGGGTTGACCAATACTCCAGCCGCATTTATGGATCTAATGAACCAGATATTTCGTCCATATTTAGACAGGTTTGTGATTGTATTCATTGATGATATATTAGTGTATTCTCAAGATCGTGATAAGCACATAAAACATCTTAGAATCTTTTTGTAGACTTTGCAAGACAAACAGTTATATGCTAAATTAAGTAAATGTGAATTTTGGCTCGATAAAGTGGTATCTTTGGGCTCACTATGTATTTGGTATCCATATGTACAATTGATGTTATTTTCGTGGTAAAAAATTGAGAGTTCGACTTATCTTTGTACTATGTTATACTTTTGTAGTTAATGAAGTGAATCATGAATTACTATTTATATGATATTATGAATGTGAGTTGTATAAAATTCGTTACAGGTTGGTTAGTCTGAATTATAGAGGAGATAATGCCGAAAGTTTTTAAAAATAATCTACAAGTTGCACATTGGGGTAGCCTTGATGGTGGGTCCAACTTCTAGTTGGTATCTATCATCGGCGCATGTCACACTCCGGGTCCACTAGCTTTATTAAGAGTAGGGCGTGTCGCTATTGGATGGGCAATTGATGCAGTAACAAGAAGACTCTGAGTATCCAACCTAATGGGAGAAACTGTAGAATAGTCTGATGGCAAAGAAGTAGTAGTATGTGGAGCAGTATTGCCAGTAGCTAGAGTAGGAGCCACATGTGGAGCAACTGTTTGTTATAAAGTAATTGTAGTGATTGGAACACTAAGGGCGATAAGGGGAGCAATCTGTATATTAGCCTGAGTAGCTATACTTGATGTTCTGTTATGATCTATCTTAATTGGTGTCCACCTCTGGTGAGTCTCCATCACAATCTCTTTCTCATTTCCCTATTCTTTGGTCAAAACAGGCCTAGAAGTAAGGTTTGGGACAACAGGAGGTGGGACAAAATATGAACTACTATGGCAATTCTCCTCCAAGTGTCTACAAGCAAAGCAAAATTTTGGCACCTTATCATATGTAACTGGCCGCATACTGCTTTGTCGCCAACATCGGGGACGAATTCTACCTCTAGCAGCGATGTCGGTCACCCCGTATTCGACTTAATTTTCTGACTCAAAATTTAATTTTCTATAAAACAGATTTTGGAATACGAAAACTAATTTTCTTAAAAGTTAGAAATAAGAAATTAACCAATAATCAGTTATTAATTGTTTTAAGATTTAAAAACAATTTCCAACAAACAGAAAGATGGCTCTGATACCATGATTTTAAGTTTACTTATACACGCACAACGAGATTTTAAAATAATTTTAATTCTCTTCAACGATCGTCTTTGTGTTTAGATAGAGATCGTGATTAGAATTACACATTTAGTAAATTTTCCAAACTCCTTTAAAAATTTTGATCAGGATCTTTACAAACATTTGTGATTCATGATCTTTCAATACTACATATGTCCAATTGTCCAACCTCTATTAATAATCCACACAGGAGAACAAAAATGTGAAATTATTTTTCTCTTTCTTAAGTTAGCAAGATTATGATATTGTGATATATATTCTAAGTTGCAATTGCAATCTCAATTTCTATTGTGATAACTTATGAAAAACTAAAACCCTAACTACTTATTACTTGTTTATGATACTCGTGGGTTTGACACTCTATTAATTACTTTATTACTTGTTCACGATCCACGATGACTGAATGTTTGATCAAGTAAAATTTAATTGCAACTTTAATCGAATAACAAACAAATTTTGTGATTTTTTTATATTAATCCTTAAATTATCAATTAAATTAATGAAAGTAAGTAAATGTGTTTTCAAATATATGAGATGCATTGCTAAGATGTCAAATTTCCCTTATTATTCCATTTTTAGATTAACAATTAAAATGACAATTTGAAAGCATTTATATTGGTTAATGTTCCTAATTTAATTGAAAGTTTCTCTCGATAGCGATTAAATCTATTTCCCTCATGTGAACCTTCTATCTCTCGATGAAAGATACAAACATGATAAATGCATTAACAAGTGCTAGAATATTTATTGAAACCATATAAGGCTTAGAGGTATATCTCTATCATCTCTCGAACCTTACTAGTTTATTATATTGTGCTTAAACCATATTATCTCTCTCGATAACAATAAAATTCACTATCAATTCAATTGGTGATCAAACAATTGAAAAGAACGACAAAAACGATATTAAACATCTTCAAATCAAATTAAATTAAATTAATTAATTAAAAACTAAAAATATCATAGCAACGGTTCATCTCACCCTAACAATGTATAAAATTAGCCTAACATATCGAAAGTACGAGAAAACATATTTAAGTGAAAAAACATAACCCGTATTTTTGATAATTTAAAAAGATGAAGATGAATTTTGAAATATTAAATCACTTCAATGGTTTCTTGATTGCTCAAAAATAAATTTTGAATCTTCACTTGATTGAATTCTTGCAAGTCCCATTCAATTTTATCATAAAAATTATGAATTTTCCTCGGTTGATGATAATAATTAATGAATATTGTAGTATGAGATGTTTATGAGAGGTCTCTAATATGTGTTCTGCTGTTAGGTATTTGTAGGAGTAGAAAATTGGTTAAAAGTCACGTCCAAATTGATTTTCAAAAGAGTTTTAATCGAATAAGGAAAGTTGCCTTCACGAGTGAATTTTAGTCTCTGCACAATAGTCAATATTTTGACCATAACTTTCTCTCCTATTATCTGACTGAGGCGATTCAAAGTGTTTTGGAAAGCTAACTCAAACGAATACAACCTTTATAGAAATAGAATTTTTCTAATTCAGACGTTTACTATGCCAAAAATGGATCTCAATTTCCAACTAAAAATCTAGAATATAACTTACGCGATGAAAATTGATTTTGATAATATCTCGATCATATTCCATTCATTTTTGAGTTCTAATTCCATCCACTTGTCTCTTATCAATTTTTAAATTATTATCTTATGGTCTGATCAACTATTGAACATTTACAATTTGATCATTAAACTTTGAATTTTGCCATTTTTTTTTACCAATTTTCGCTTCTTTCTTTCAATTGCTCGTTCAACCATTTAGTTTTATCCATATAACATAAAATAAAATAATTTAAGATATATTTTGTCAAAAAAATTACAAAATATCGATATTTTAGGATATCGAATTAGTGTATACAATACACTTATTACAAATCTTCCCTAGAACCCCTTCCTCCAAATCCATAATTTGATGAAGAAATCAAATACTAAGTCAAGAAAAATGCTCAATAATGAATTCCTAGACATAGAATCACAATAAAATGACTCATCAGATGAAGAATTTGAAGATGAAAGCCCAGGAAACAAGGAAAAAGTATCTGAGTTAGAGTTGTAGAGATTGAAGAGGATTGAGGAGAATAATAAGATAATGGAGGCTTTAGGTTTGCATGGAAGCTAAGAAAAAAAGATAGAGAAAAAAGGTAAAAGAAAAATGGTTGATGAAGATGATGTATATAAACTAAGTGTAATTGATGAGGAACTCTGTTCTTTGAGTTATGATGATGATAATATGAGAAGTTTTCTAGTCTAAAAAATGATGAGTAATACGATTTTCTCTTTTATTCTTTTTTATTTCATACGCTTAAAGTAGAATATGTTGACTTATGGTTGATTTCATCATTGTTTTGATCATAATAAAAAAGATTAATATTGTTTCTAACAACTGATTTGAGTGATGATAGTTCAATGTTAAAATTAATCAATCATTGCCAAAATCAACGATGTATAAATCGGGCTCATGAAGAACGTCAAGATCGAAGTCAAGAATTAAAGCCAAACGTCAAGAAAGATCAAGAGTTTAAGAGCCAAACATGAAAGCAACTTTAAAGCAAGATCAAAGACTAGGATTCGAGATCATATGTAAATATATAAATACTTTGATTTTTAGTAATGAATGACAATAGCTCAAAAATCATTTTGTGAACAAATAGTTATTTTCATATCACTTGCATAAAATATTTTTGAGTAAAAGCAAGATTGATTTTTGAAAGTGATACTTATATTTAGATCACATCTACTAAAAAAAAAGAGTCAACGGTAAACAGTCAACCGGACGTCCAGTTGACCAATCGGATCGTCTAGTTTGACAGAAAAACTTCTGTTAATCCGGATTGATGAATCGGATATTCGATTCATCTCCAACGGTTAGTTTTTTGATCGTTCTGATCGTAACGGCTAGTTGGTCATCCTGATGAGTTCTAGACGTCCGAATGGGTTGTCTGGTTTGGCAAAATATTGAACAGTTTGATTGCTATAAATACCAACTTGTTCATTTTAAGATTTAAGAGCATTCAAATGAGATATTTTTGAGCAAAATTATATTAATTTCTCATCTTATTTATTATTATCAAATCCTTTAGATGTGAAAAACTTTTGATCAAATTAACTTTTGAAAATCTATTCATCCAAGTTTTTCATTTAAAAAAAATTATTTGAGCTTACATTTTTACATTAATTTACATTTATTTCTTCATAGAAAAACTTTGATTGTTGGATTAAACTTCTTGAATCATTTATCTTGTCAAAGTTTTTCATTTCTCTTTGTACTTAATTTATCTATATCAATTTTAAAGAGAGATATATTTTTGAAGAAGATTTTTACACTTACATTGCATAAACATTTCTTCTTCTTCATATTGAAATTTTGAATGATCGAACTAAATTTGTAAAATCATCATATTCATCAAAGTTTTTCATTTATCTCTTATTACTTAATTTATTACAATCATCCATTAAAAGAGAGCAATTCTTGAGAAGATTTTTAAACTTGCATTGTCTTTTAAAAGAGATATATTTCTTGAGAAGATTTTTGAACCTACATTGTATTTATTTCTTCATCTTCTCATTGAAACACTTTGATTGATTGAATCTAATTGTTGACTATCATATTCATCAAAATTTTTCATCTAACACTTGAGTTATCATTTATTATTATTCATTAAAGTATTAGCATCTTTTAGTATTTAGTTTGTTTGTATTATCAAGAGAGGAATTTCATTGTAAAATCACTTTGATAAAGTGTGGGTCGTGTTGAAGTCCCTTAGATATCAACATTGTACAAGAATCGGAGCTCCTTGTTGTAAGTCACCGTGTGGGTCATATTGAGATCCCGTAAAGCTCAATAGTGTGGGTCATGTTGATGTCTTGTAAAGTTTAACATTTTATAAGGATCGGTGCTCCTTATTTGTAAGTCATCGGAAGCGTTGTAAAGGGTTGTATTATACCATAAGTCAATCAACATAGTGAATTTGGTCCATGTGTGCCTGAAAAATTTATTAAAGAGGTAAATCGGATCAAATAATTTTTAAACCTAGAGACGAATATAACGAAGAGGATAAAAGAAAATTGTCATAAAATGCTAGAGCAAAAAATCTACTATATTGTGCTCTAGATAGAAATGAATTTAATCATATTAGTACATGTGATTCTCATATGCAACTAAAAAGGTTATTAAAGAGAATGGTAAATCGGATCAAATAATTTCTAGACTTAGAGAGTAATATAACGAAGAGGATAAAAGAAAATTGTTTTTAAATGCTAGAGCAAAAAATCTACTCTATTTTTCTTTAGGTAGAAAAGAATTTAATCGCATTAGTACATGTGATTCCGCTTATGATATTTTGCGTGCTTTAGAAAATTACTCATGTTGGAACTAGCAAAGTAAAAAAAGCTAAGATAAATCTCTTAGTTAAAGATTTTGAAATTTTTTTCATGAAAGAGAATGAACCTATTGTTGACATGATTACTCGCTTCATCGATATTGTTAATGGCTTCAAAGGCTTTGATCGTAAATTTATTAATGGTGAGTTTCTAAGTAAAATACATAGGTCACTCTCGGAAGAATGGAGTCCATTGAAAATGTTGATAGAAAACACCAAAGATATCAACGCATATCCATTGGAAGAGTTTTATGGAACATTGATGACATATGGGCTAAATTGCATCGAGAGAAAGGAGAAAACAATGAAAAGTAAAGAAGAGAAAATGTGCCAAATTGCTTTTAAATCCATAGTTGATGAAGGCACTTCAAGTGAGATAAAGGAAAAAATAATGAAAAGTAAAGAAGAGAAAATGCGCCAAATTGCTTTTAAATTTGTAGTTGATGAATGCATTTCAAGAGAAAATATGAATGATGAAGAACTTGATGATATAGTTGTTCTTGTTAAGAAATGGAAATAATTTTGTGGAGAAAAGAAGAATAGATTCATCGAAAAGAAAGTCCTTCAATCAATATGGGATGAGAGTAATGATGATGATGATGATGATCATGAAGAAGATGTAAGTCAAGAGGAAATTGCCAACGTGTGCATCATGATTATTGATGATGAGGTATATTCGAATGAAAATTGTTCATATGATAAATTATTTACCTCTTATGATGAAATTCTTGAAGAATTTGAAAAACTTGCTTCAAAACATTTAATCCTCAAAAAGAAAAATTCTTTATTGGAAATTAAGGTAAATGAACTTTTAAAAATTAAAATGATGTTGAAAAAGAAAAAAAGTCGATTACGATTCTTTAATTAAGGAGACTTCTTATTTACAAGAAAGAATTTTAGATTTGAGTCAAATAATTCACAAATTTACTCAAGGCAAGAAAAATTTTGGTGAGCAAAAATATATTTTTAATAAAGGAGGAATTGGATATAAACTATTTTTGAAACAAAAATCTCTTAAAAATTTCTTTGTTAAAGCTTCTACTTCCTACATTTAAATGTCACGTGTAATTTTTGCAATAAAAATGAACATGTAGCTTTTTATTGTTCTATAAAAAAGAGATTACATTTCGAAAGCAAATACTAGTGGATTCCAAAGACCACAAATACTAACAATCAAGGACCCAAATTTGTATGTGTACCAAAGATCAAAAATTAAATTATTTTTATAAGTACCAATGAAAATAGAGAGAAAATGGACTTTGGATAGTTGATGCTCAAAGCACATGACCGGAAATCAAGATTTATTGTCAAGTTTCAAAATAAAAGATGGAGGTCATGATACTTTTGGAAATAATACGAAAAGAAAAATCATTGACATTGAAATTATTGGTAATCATTCATCTCCCTTTATTGAAAATGTCTTTTTAACCTTAGACATAATCTACATAGTTT
>CAIGRP010128667.1:0-13186 GCA_903798385.1 Fraxinus cuspidata | reverse complement strand
ATTCACATAGATTAATTAATTCAAAATCTTCGTCTTCAATTGATATCTATCAATATATCCGAGCAATATATGCGATAAAAAATGTCAGATGGTATGACAAAAGAAAACTTATTTAATTATCGTGAAACTATAATTTATTTATCAAAATGATCCGATCAATTGGGAGACATGAAGGCGTGTCAATCTTGATTATCGATTATATCTTTCATTCCACTTTTGAATAAGTAATAGCTGAAACTCTTTTAGCCTTACGTGCTTACCTTTATCAAGAATTTAGATTAGTTGAATTTCTCACTACTTAGTAGATAACTAGTAAATGTTGAAAGCATATTAAGAATTATATAGGGTTACTATAGTATAATCGATGAGAACAATCTCGTTGTAGATTATAGTGACTTCATACTGTTAGGAGTATATTCCATAATACTACTGGAGTTCAGCTTTCTAGTTTGCAATTTAATCAGCTACTTACTTCATAAGTAAGAAATGAAATACGTGCTAGTGTATCCGTAATAACGATATTCGTATGTCGTTTTTACTTACGACTATAATCATATATAATCTATATTTCACAATCACAACTCTTTGTGATTAGTAAGTTATTAAGACGTGAATCTACGTACTCCTATTTATTTAATTTATCATAATAAAATTCAATTAAAAAATATATCTACCAAAATAATATTGCATCAATCATTTTAAAAGTGTTTACATCTAAAATGGATTAGATTTAGGGTAAAATACTTATACTATGCAGACTATGTGCCTTTACATCAGGATGATACTATATCCACTCTTACTAAACCCATTGCGTGAAAGTTGGTTGAGAAAAAAATTCTCCAGCTTTAATTAGCAAGGTTAACGATTCTTGCCAATTTCACAACTCTAATTCTTTACCTCTAATATAGTTGATCTACAATTGCATTAGGGGTGGTCGTCTTTTGAGATATTGTTCTGAAAATCAGTTGTATTTTGTTCATGAAAATACCGCAAGCGTACGATATTGTTGACAAGTAATAGATTTCAATGAGTTGAGAGTATCGTTCCACCGGGAACAAATTCAAGTTCAGTTCACTAATTTCATATGGAATTCGAATTATATGACACAAAAGAATGTTTTATTTGATTTATGCTAAATTAATCNAGTTGAGAGTATTGTTCCACCGGGAACAAATTCAAGTTCAGTTCACTAATTTCATATGGAATTCGAATTATATGACACAAAAGAATGTTTTATTTGATTTATGCTAAATTAATCTAAAAAAGTTGTAAAAGTTTAGTTTTGATCAAATTATGCACGATTGTATTGGATTTTGAATCCACCCATTGCTATCTAATTTCTCTTAGATAGGTAGTGTCATCAGATTAGTATTTGCTCTAGAATCAATTAAGAAAATTAAGTTATGGGAATTTTCTATAAAGCATGATACAGTGAAACTCTGAATGTTTTAGTTTTAGTTTTGAGGGAGCTTATGTTGTATGATTGCATCTTATTCTTTTTTTAAAGCTACTTTTTAATCTATGGGCAACTTTCTATCAAGAACGATTGATTTATCCTGTGTATCGTCTAACTATTCTTTTTTATTAACCTTTGCCGATTCTTACCATTTCTCCTTGCTTATGGTAGGTATCTGATTATCCTTGGTTCCTTTTTTCTTCACAATGATTTCTGGCGACTGAACTTTGATACTCTTTAAAGTGTTGAACTGCTTGATGTTGTTAATTTATCATTAGATGAGCTAGATTTGGAGAGTGTTAAATGTAATAATAATGTAGAAATTGATGTTGATGTTAAAGAAAATGAAGTTTTGACAATTAATGATTAAAATACAATACTTTAGTATTTTATTTAATTTTTAGTATCATGTTTCTATATTTTTTTATATTAATAAAGTCGAGTTGAATTTTATAAAACATATAAGCATATCCTTTTTTTTTTCAAAAGAGCAGTATCGGTTTATTCGTATCGTATCTACCCAAATTACGTATCCATATCCGGCCTTTTTAGTTTTTAAATACAAGAAATAAGATTACGAAATATTTGCAATTTTGATGGGTCAGCAACCTTATCGTTTTTGTTATATTTGTACTTTTAGAAATAGTAGGAAGTACCACGTCTAAGGGTGCCTCAATCACAAACACACGTTTCCAATGAATATGTTCATGATGATTTTCAGTTAATTTTTTTAGTGAACTTCATATCTTGATTGTTTTGAAATAAGTTAATGAAGTCAGGTTTAATGTGAAAGTTTCGCTACCCAAAAGATTGATAAACAATAGCTTGTAGCATAGGAGCAAGTATGGATGTAAATAATCCTTAAGAGCTTCTCCAAGGTTGATAGCTACTTTTTGTATATCTTGTTGTTCTGTCGAATTCGAATTAATAGAATGCATTAAATTTTATATTATCGATATAATTGCACACATAATAAATATTATTTCTAACATCTATTGCAAATATGTTAATTTTGCTACGTTCTAAATTTATTGTGAGTCTTCCAACATTAAAACAAGCAACTAATTATCTAATTGATGATCAATTAATTAAATTATGCAATTTGTATGTAAAACTAATCAAGAAATACAAGAAATATTAAACTTCTAGTTTTGACTTAAAATACATAAATAATAAGGTTCATTTACATTCAATACAAAATCAGATAAAGTCTAGCACAATTTTATATAAATTATAAAATGAGTAGTAGAAAAATATCATTTGGATACAATAAATCTTGATATCTAATTCCAAAGTTGAATTCTTCAAAATCTTGATGTAATTAGCTTCAATTCCTTCCTAGGGTTTAATCTCATTTCTCAAAAATAATGAATTGACATCTTGTTCTTGATGAATTATATTATATTATTTCGCATCTAGAGGCTATAGAGGGTTCTCCAATATTTTGGCCAAGTTTTGTATTTATAAAAGTCCAAAAATCAAGCCAAATGCGTGAAAATATAAAATATAATTAAAACTTGAATTTGAAATGGATTTTGCGTCCCTTTCTTCTTTTCTCAGCGCGTCGCCATTCAAGTGCCTGCCCTCTCGCTGTTTTGTCATGTAGTTTTCTGTATGTAGCGCTGGCTTTTATTATCGCTCAAACTCTCCATTGAACTTTCAGGTCAGTTACATTTTGGTCCCCTTTTGTATAATATGATTCTTGAGTCCCTTTTTGTTATAATTTCATTATCCATTTTCCTCCAATTGAGTCCAAGCATTTTCCAATTGTTGAAATCAAGTCCAAATTATTTATTTAAAGTTTGCTATTTAGTTCCAAACTTTGTATTTTTTTCCTTTTCGCTTGTTTTTCGATCCTTTAGTGTAATTCAACTAATTTATGTTGAGTTTCACCTAATCAAACAAAATTAAAACATAATTACGCTCTTATTCATCAAATTTAACGACAAATATTTTAGTTTATTGGTTCAAATAAGTGTATAAAATACACGTATCATATTCATTACTAGATTGGAGGGAGACCTAAAATAACTAGATTCTAATTTATTTGTTTAATGATTCTTTCTTATTGCCCCTTGTCTGGAAAATTGGATTTGACACACTGAAATTTAGTTATGCATACAATTGCTAAAGGAGTTGGGAAGTTATTCTACGGCTGAAGCCCGTTTCAAAATGTCTATTGTCTGTATCTTTGTGACGATACTTGTCACAACAAGAATTTTTTTATCCAGAGAATCAATCAGTGTTGATTTGCTGGGACGACAAAAGTCATACTTTGAAATTATTGATATAAAGAAATTGAGAATGCTACGAGGAGAATTAAAATTCAACTATTAAAGGTATCGAAGAAAAAAGAAGAATCCAAAATTTATTAATGCTGTATGACAAAGGAAAAACACCAATGTAAAAACAGTGATTGATGAATTCATTTCTTATAACATATTTATACAAATAATACGTTAATATTCCGAGGCTGAGTGGGATTTTAATGATCCATATATCAACTGGGAGATGTGCACTTTTGTAAAATTTAGATAGTAGAATTTTTTTTTTTAAATGGGACTTTTGCTACCCGCTGTTTTAATATTAAAATATCAAAGATGTGAATTGTGTAAAGAAATATTTGATTAATTATCAACAAGAATTTTTTAAATATATAATGTACATACAAATTTTAGGGGAGTATCAAACCTCAAATTTACATATATTCCGATTTGCTCATTATGATCTTACAAAAGAACATATATTTTTAATTGCCTTCCATGATATCCGAAACATAGACGCGTTTATATTTGCCTAAATTTTTTCACTTAATAGTATATTTTATTTCTTAAAAAGGATATTATTATCACTATTTAAACTTAAAATTTTGCGATGAGTTATGATAATATAAGGTATATATTTATTCTCATATATAACAGTATGTTGTGATAACTTGAAAAAAAAATTAAAATATAAGAATTATGATTAGGAAATATTAGCAATTCTGATGGGTCAATAGCCTTATCTTTTTTGATACGTGTACTTTTAAAATTAGTAGAAAGTGCCATGCCAAAGGTTGCCTCAATCACAAATACACATATCCAATGGAGCCTCTACACCTGGTACGTCATCTAAAGCATCGTGTACTTGCTTAACACAATGTACACGATTATTTTTACATTCGTCTAAGCAATAGTCATGTTCAGACATATCTCCCATGCACTCATAGTCGCAAAATGTCAAACAATCCTTCGGTTTGCAGTGGGAGCCCATAACTGAACCAGAATCTAGACATATTGCCGTCATCAATATCAGCCCAACCAAAATATTTCTCTGGGTGTGCATGTTTCTCTTATCTGAATTGTTATTTGCAATATACACTGGGAGAAAAATTATTTCGATTTAAAGATTATTTATAGTTTATCATATCATATGCTACTGATGCATTTAGTTCTTAAATAGTTGACTATATATAAGAATCACCGTATTCATTTAAATCATATAGATAAGTTATAAATGCTGGTATTTATTTTTACGTTTTAATTTCTTTTAGAAATTAGCACGCACTGTAACTTATAAAAGAAGTCGTATTAATTGACTTCTTGAATGCATGCATTCAAATTTGTGTTCTTATAAAACTATGCTCTCATTAGTATGTGTAATTAATATGCCAATCCTATCTTATATCATAATTAGCTCCTATTTTTTGTGGAGATTAAAATTAGCATTTTAGCAGATTTTGAAAAACATTAATGAAATATATGGCCGAAAAGTTGTGAGTACTATAAAACATGTTGTTCAAATTAATTGTTCACATTAACTTGGATTAAAATTTGGTTTTCAATTTCTACCAAACGGGGGCATAATGTGATTTTCATATTTACTTAGACCCTATTTGGTGGGGATTAAAATCTATGTCTTTATTAAAGTTAAAGTCAATAAATAATTTTAACTACATATTTCATGAGATCCACAATTTTTCAAACACAGATTACATCAATTTTTATCAAAATCTACTAAAAATATAATTTTAATCTCAAACAACATGAGCTTAATATAAGACTTAAGACTTTTTAGGTAGTTGAAGTGTCCAAATTATGGAACATTGAAGGACTTGCTATAGCAACAAGAATGGCATCATAGCTATTGTATTTATATGAGGAGAAAATCATAATAGGATATTATCTTTTCCTTTCTCATGTGCGATAATGAAGGGGCAATAGAATGTTGGTAAAAGTTGATAAAAGTAGATGGATCCCAAGAAATTTGTGGTGAAAAAATGTATAAAAATTGTGAATCCAATGAAATGTATGGTTAGAAATGAAGTTGATGAGTTTTTTTAGCAAACATAACTTTACCACACAAACAATACACCAGATGTTGAGAAATATGACCCAATGTTTTACTTGCACTGAAACGGAGTGCTGTATACATCTTGAGATTTTTCTTGACGGTGATATAGCCAAAGTGCTGCCTCATTGTGACCATAGCTTTCAATTGGAGTGTGTTGACAAGTGGCTCATGGCTCAGTCTAGTTGTCCCCTTTGTCGTGCTTGTGTTCGAGTCCACTCTCCTAAGTGGCTCACGAGTTCTGGCTAGAAAGCAAGGTTATTTAGATCTGCTTCATTGTTACATTTTTGAGGTATTTTGCTAAAATTTGTCCATATTTTTGGGAGTTTTTGTGAGGTAGAAGTTTTCTTTTTGTTTTCATAAAAATTTTATTGTTCTTCATTTCTGTATAGGGGAGAGCGAGAGCAACATAGCTTAAGTTGGCTAATGCTGAGGAAATTAATCTCCTTGAAGGACGGGATGTTGAATAATTCATGAAACTCAAACTTTAAATATTATGAATTGTCAAATTCTCCATGTCAAATCATCAAGAAAATTAATTAATACGGAATATACCTTGATCCATTGATTTGTATCTTGAATAATGAATCTTGAATTTTTGTCTTTAAATCTTGATTTCTCATTCTTCAATTAATTGCTACAAACCTTCTTCTTGATTCTTGATTATAGTTCTTGATTCTTGATTGTGGGTTTTAAAATCTTCCTCTTCAATATGATATCTCTATTAATTCTTGTTTTGATGGGATGTCATATGAATTGCGAATCATAACCTTATATATATTTTTCATATGTATTCGGCCCATCGTCAAATACAGATCCTAATGGATCCAGTCTCTACGCATAAAATCAGGCCAATACTTTATTTAGATGCCCAAATCCCAATTATTTAATTCTTTATTAGAGAACTTTAATTTTGGGTTTAATTTTAAGATAGTTTTTATACACAATTAAAGACATATGTTGACCCTAAATAATTTCTCAATAATCTCCCACTTAGGTCATATAAATTACCTTATAAATGTATATAGTCTTATGAGCTCAGGAAAGACCTTGGATGGTAGACCTTTAATGAATAGATGTGCTATCATAGAGTTTGTTCCAATATGTTCAATAGTAATCTGACCACTATGAACTCTTTCTTTAACAACAAGAAATTTGATGTCTATAAATTTGGACTTTGTTGAACTCATATTGTTATTTAAATACAAAACTGCTGACTTATTGTCACAAAATAACTTAAGTGGTCTTTTAATTTCATGTATAATCCACGGCCCAATGACAAAATTCCACGGCCATATATTCCTTGATTGGATGCCTCATAACACGCTATAAACTCTACTGTCATGGTTGAAGAAGCTATGATTGTCTGCTTAGCACTTTTACAGGATATAGCTCTGGCCAGCAGGAAGACATAGCCCGATGTGGATTTCTACTGCCTTGACATCCAGTAAAATCAGAATCAGCATAACTAATGGTCTCCAATTAGTCTGATTTTCTGTAAGTCAGTATGTAATCTTTTGTTCTCTGTAAATATGGCATAACCCATCTGGCTGCCTTCCAATAATCAATCCCAAGGTCACTTAAATATCTACTTAGCATTCCAACAATAAATGCTATATCCGACGTGTGCATACCTGAAGTATAGGGAGTTTTCTGCATCTTCTTTACTTCAATGTCATTCTTAGGGCATTGATTGAGATTAAACTTGTCTCCCTTAAGAACATGGGTATCACTTGGTTTTCAATCCTACATCCTAAATCTCTGAAGTACCGTGTCGATATAGCACTTTTGTGATACTGGAAGAATAACTCAAGCACAATCCCGACATATCTGAACCCCTAATACAAAAGAAGCATCACCAAATTTTTCATCTGAAAATTTTTTGATAGAAATTTCTTGGTTTCTTGCAATAAGCTTATATCATTGCAGACAAATAATATGTCATCAACATATAATAACAGAAATATACACTTACTTCCACTGAACATGTGGTATACACAATCTCAATCACATTCATCTCAAATCCAAACGAGATGATTATTTGATGAAATTTGTGATACCATTGACGTGAAGCCTACTTAAGCCTATAGATGGATTTATTTAATTTGTAAACCATTTTCTTTGAGTCTCCTGACATAAATTTTTTTTTGTTACACCATATATATCGTCTCATCAATGTCACTATTGAGAAATACCGTCTTTATATCCATTTGATATATCTCAAGGTCAAAATGTGACACAAGTGCCATTATTATCTTGCAAGAGTCTTTCGGTGAAATTGGAGAGAAAATCTCTTTGTAATCGATATCTTCCCTTAGAGTAAAGTCCTTTGAAACAAGATCAGCCTTATATCTTTTCACATTACCATTTGAATCACTCTTAATTTTATATATCCATGTGCAACCAATGGGTTTCGTACCTTCATGCAATGGGACAAGTTCCCAAACGTCATTGTCATTCAAAGACTTTATTTCCTCATCAACGGCATCATTCCACTTTTGGATATTATTATTTTTTATTGCTTGATGAAAGTTGATATGATCTTCTTCCATCAATCCAATGCCATCCATATGTTCTTGGAGAAATATTATAAAGTCATCAGGAATTGCATTTCCTTTCTCTAGTAGATCTCCTTAATGCATTTGTTCTTGAGGTTGTCGAGTTTGTTCTTTTGGAACAATCACTTGATTGTTTATAGGGGATTCTGGAGTATTGTCTCGATACAAAATTTCTTCTTGAAAACGATCTAGAGAAAGAATATTTCCTTGATCTTGATCATTATCAATTGCAATAGGAAGGATGTTTATATGTTCCTTCTTAAAGACAAAATACTTAACTTTTCTTCCCCCACAAACGTCATATCCTCAAAGAACTAGGCATTTCCTATTTCGAAAATTGATTTGGTAGTGGGATCATAAAATTTGTAACCCCTTGACCATTCAGAATATCCAATAAAATAGCAACTGACTGGTCTGGAATCCAGTTGCTTTGCTTGGAACTCTATTGAGAATATAAGCTGCAATTTTTAATGCTTCTACCCATAGATATTCTGGTAAGGTGGAATGATTAATTATACTCCTTACCATGTCTTTAAATATTCTATTTCGTCTTTTAACAACATTGTTCATGCTAGGAGATCTTGACATGGTGTACTGTGGGACGATTCTACATTTATCTAGGAATTTAGAAAAAGACCTTGGACGTTGTTCTCCTGATCCGTCATATCTCCCATAGTATTCACCACCACGGTTAGATTTGACGTGTTTGAACGATCCCACTTATCAAAGTTCCTTTTTTCATCAACAAAACTTTTATCCATAAGTGCAGCGGGTTGTTCAGTCCTTAACGCAATGTCTAAGTCCATGCCAAGAACGATCTAAACGTTCTCTTTTCAGTCCTTAAATTTGGTTCCATTTAGCACGAGAATAGAGTTGATATTTGTAGATATTGTAAAAGCAGAAGAATTAACTAAATGTAGAACAAAGCCAAATAAATATGTTCAAATTAGAATCTGTATTAAACAATTAATTGATTTAAATAATGGTAAATCTCATCATAAGAGATCGATCACAACATTGATATTTAGTCTTTGGACAGAAATACCAACTTGTTAGTGGTACTCTTTGTGTAGTAATCAAATATTGACAATAAACTATATCAAACAATAAACTTATCTTTGGACCAATTTATTGTTCACATAAAACAAAACCTTAGAATTATCACATATATATTACCACACATGTGCATGTAGTTCGGTCAAATATTTACCTTCTTTTGGGCCGACGAATATCCGCATGAATTCGAAACACACAACCTTCCTAATATTCCAAATATTATGAATTGCCAAAGACTCCATGTCGCTTGTTGAATTTTTCATGAAACTTAAATTTAAACTTAAACTTTCAAGGTCGACCACAGTAATAATTAAGTTACTATAGCCATTGAAATCTTCAAAGCCCAACCATGTTATTAATCGGGTTATTATATTGCCACCACAAATTTTACTTATTACACTACATTATAATCACACCACAATTAAAACATATATTCATTACATACACCACAACAAATTTATAATTATATATAGTCCTAATTCAATAAAAATTAAAAGGGTAATAAAAACACCACGATAAAGAATTGATTTATATTTATTAAGAATAATATTTTATATTACTTTTCTTCTCATTTCAATCTTAGGTGAAAAAAAAGAAAAATTTAACATTGATATCATTGTTATAATTAATGCTGTTTTCTTCTTTTTAGGCAAATTTTAGGCAAAATATCACCAAAGTCTAGGTGTATTTTTAAGCCTACACCCGGACTCCGTGAGCAGCTTAGATTCCGCAGCCTTATTTTATGAATGTTGTACAGTGATCTTATTTCGTAAATTATTTTGCCATAAAATACACAAAACATAATTCCTCCATAATCCCCTCAACCGCATATGTATGCAGTTGTATCGCTTAGCTTCTTATAAATTATAATGCAAAGATTGTAGACCACCTATAGATGATGACATAAAAAAAATGTTTTTAAAGAAGATCAACCGATATAAATACCTAATGTTAGAGAAACTAAAATTTAGTAGTTATTTATTTTGGTAGTTTGACCTAGCTACTTTATAGATGGATAAAATTTTCTTCGCAGCATGTATATTTTAGCTTGAAAACACATAGATGCTTCAGAAATTGTAAATAGCCTTCGGAGATTACTCACATTAGTGTAATTTTCTCTGAAAACTATCCGCGAAATTTTTTTATATATTTTTTTTGAACAAAAATTGTGTCCATTCATGCTTAAAAAATTACTATATGTAAATTGTAATTGTAATTGTAATTGGAGAACATAGAACAAAATGTAAAACTATATAAAACGTTCTTTGTGTCATGTATGTTTTGTAATTCTTTTTCATTTCTTTTTACGGATTCTTACTTTTCTTTCTTAATACTTATGAAATAATAGTATGATAATTGAACTTGTTAAAATAAGACATGCAGTGTAATTACATTCCGTATCCACATTGTGTATTTTATCATTATTTCTGAGGATAATATATTGGAACATTTTAAGAACCATATGGACTGATGAGTTGGTTGATTAATAAGTTGTCTACTAGTCAAGATTTACAGTTGCATTAAATTTTTTTTATAATTTTAAATTTGTAAATATTTTACTTATATTTTCTTCTTATTAGAAATTCTAGTTTAGAATTTGAGAATTCTTGAGTGTCATATGAGAGGGGGCAATGAGTTTCACATTGTTTTAAAGATATTTCTTTGAGCTAACATAGTTAATTATGATTAAAAACAAAGAAGAAATTTATCATCGTTAGACTTTTTTTGACAAGGGAGAAACCAATTAATTTGAATGTCCAAGGTATGTTCTCTATTGCAAGAAAAAAAGGCAAACGCCTTGCTCAACTCAAGGGCTTGCTGGAGACAGCACGTAAATCATGAAATTCTTCCAAACGAGAAGATAAACAAGTAATTGAAGGTCAACTATATATTTTCAATTCTAAAAATGAAGAATTCTTCAAGAAGATATCTAGTCCAACAATTTGGGCATAGTACATTTTATCTTTTTGCAAAAATAGGTACATGAGATAATTACTTTTTACCTATTTTCCATTTTTATGGGTCATTTTCGTGGTTTGTTATAAGGCTATTTAGGGAATACATGATGGGGCACAAAGTTATTATGGGTCATTTTTATGGTTTGTTGTGTTGTAATTTAAGAAATAAAACTACTAGACTCTAGAGTTATGTAACATGTAATATATGGTTACTTAATAAAGTACATACTCTAGAGTCATATAACATGTATTGCATGTATATGTACTCTATAATTAATTCTATGAACTGATGGGTACAAAATTCAAGGCAACAAATGCTACACTAAATAAATTAGACAAAACCATTTGAAACAAATCACGTGGTTGTACCATGAATACTCAATAAGTGATTCATTTTTTTGCAAATATTTAAGAAAGGGTATGGGCTACACATGGGTGTGGGCTACAGTTCATATTTAATTAATTTTTGTTTCCGTTTACACTTTTGTAGGTGATTCTTATTATGGATTTTGTCTTTTACAACTTTTATTGCTTTCACAACTTTAAGTGATCAACTCCTATTATTATTTTTTGATATTTTGGCACCTATTAAATTTTAGTTTTCTATCTAGAGGAATTTCACCAAGATCTCATGTTCATGACATTTAAATAACTATATATTATATTAGTCTAGTGCATGACTTGTAACTATAGGATATTCCCATTTAGTCAATTATGCTTGAAAGATAAATCAGCACCTCATCAAATTATGAAAGAAAAATCAACACAAGTGAACCATAATTTCCATGTGAAATTAATAAACGTAAGTTGACATTGTTTTAAATATAATTCTTTGACCCAACATAATTTAGTTTGGATTAAAAGAAAAGGCTTAAATTTACCATCATTAGATTTCTTTGACAAGAGAGAGAGAACAATTAATTTTGGTATTTGAGATATGTGCTCTTAGATGGTTGCACGAAAAAGAGCTTTCCGAATTGGGGTCACGAGCGCGATGATAACAATTGTAGCCAAAGTTATGACCAAATTACCGAAACGTGTCCAAAAAGGTTACCAATTAGGAAAGATCGTTGATTACTTGCCATTTTTGTACTAATCCGCCAACTCATGGTATCTCAGTGCCATTAACGAGTTATTGGACAACTTGACATCATGTGACTCGGATCCTCGTGCATCAACAATCTACTTGATAAAGAATAGTATTACTATCAAGCTCAATTAAGAGATAAATTTTCTTTGTTAATATTTCAAGAGGCATAAGTTTTTTTACAGCTGTATACTTCATGAAGGACTAAAACCTGTGCAATAAAGAAACAAATTAAAAAAAAAATGGCCTTGAATTCTTGTCCCTTCATCATTTTACTGTTTTGCATTCTGAATTCTGAATTCTCAGTAACATGTTCAAATGCTATTGACAAGTAATGGGTATTTCGATCACATTCATCTGTTGATTCTTTGCTAATGACTGCAAAACTTTTCATTTTGTAATTAAAATTTAATATAACTTTTTTTTGATGAATAAAAACCATATATCTGTCGTCAATTTTATAAAGCTAATCAGCAAATTTATCATATACAAGTCACCACAATCAACTAGTGAATTATTAGTGCAATACAATCAGTCTATCTAATCAAACCTAGGAAAAGAATCAATTTTTTGGACCACTTTATTCCCATCTCTAGGAATGAAGTGACATGTGACGCAACCAATAACATTAAAGTCCACGTTGATCGGATAAAATTTGACATGGTTACAAACTTGCACTTTCCTTGGACGGCCATTCCATAAATTTAAAGTGGCCATTCTATGCTAGGAAATTCTAGTA
>CAIGRP010128661.1:0-18341 GCA_903798385.1 Fraxinus cuspidata | reverse complement strand
AAATATAATTTTATTCTAAGTTTTCAGGGTGTTACATTCCATGCTATATTTCTGCTAATATCTATACGAAGATCTTTATTCATTGTTGCCAAATTAAGTTCAGTCTTCCAATCTGGGTCTGCATTGAATTGCTCAATATATCGACGTGTCAAGAAATGTAATTACATTGTCTATTAAATTGGTCCCGGCCACAGGTATACTCCGAAGTGTAAGATTTTACTTGCAACCTCTCGTATGCATCAAATTTAAAAGCTCATATTCGCCATTTGTAGCGCAATTTACAAATTCCTTACACTTTTTTTCCTCGTTTGCCTTAAATTTTACGTTGTACTTATTCGATGCACCATACGTTTGCATCGCCTCTCGAAACTCTGCTGTGGAACTGAATATTTGTCCTACCTCGAACTGAGGATTTGTCATGTCCTGATCAAAAGTGAATTCACGAAAGATAACTGCCATCCTCATTGGATGAATATTGGGAGAGTAAATCCTCTGACGACGGTAGTTCTAATTCATCCAACTCGTTCTCGTTGCATTCTTTTCGTTCTTCCTATACTTCATTAAAAGTTGCCGTCCAATCCAATTTCAATCCCATAAGTTACGTTTCTATCATATTCGATGTCATCATCGTTGGACTCAAAGTCGTGGTCATATTTTAAGAAGTCTCGATCTTCTTCACAATCTGTCATACAAATGAACTACATTAACAAAGAGTGGTAAAAATTTAAACCAACATTCAACCAAAATATGAAGTTCAAGCTTTAACATTGTATATTAGATAGATGCTATAACAACATAATCGATATTACTACTCTACTACACAATGCAAGAAATTCATTTAATGTATCTCTTTCACCGAGTTAAATGTAGCCACTATACTTTGGCTAATGAAAAAAACATATGATTGAGGACTCAAAGTTGTTGTCGAAATTAATGAAATCTGGATCTTCCTCGCAATCTATCCTACAATTAAACCACATTTAGCAAGAACAGGTGCAAATGATCAAAATTTAAGCCAGTATTAAATTCGTGTAATGTATTTCTTCGACATCAGAAATAACAATGGAAGAAAATAAAGACAAAGACAATGGTATAAACAAAATGGAATTAAGCTATGCAAACATGTTCAACCAAGTCAAACGAGGCATTTGTATGTAATTAATTAAACAAACATATTATTGAGGACAGATAAAATATAAAATAAATTATAAAAAATGGAACAACAAACGGTGGCCATTCTGAAGATAGCTTAGCCGGGAATGATGAACAACAAAATACTCAAAGAAGTTTCAGTTATGAGAAAATAAATTTATATATGTAATCTTCAGCTCGTGTATGATCTCTTCCGATGCAAAAAAAATAATCAGAAATTACCTTCGTGTTATCAGTCCATGTACAGGCCAAAGAGTCCGCCGTCGAAGTACTGGAATGAAATGGGTGTTGTTTCTTTACGTTTCGATTTAGCTCGTTGATTGGTGAAAAATGGTTGGTTAATTGATTTTCTTGAGTTGGGGCTTAGGGTTTCGAACGTGGTCTTGATCTCGATTTGGGGATTTCCTTCACTTCGTTCTCTGGTTTGTTTTGTGGAGATGGTAGCAATTGGTTAAATTTAATCAAAGCATGTTTCAATTCTTGTTCTCAAAGGTATGTTTGGGTGTGCTGAGTTGGCAATGAAGTTCATATTTGGATGTTTTTAATTGAACACGTGGTTTTTCCGTCCTCTACGTCATCTCGTATACTAACGGATTTTAGCCAGTGAGTAATTGAGACTAACGGAGTGAAGTTCAGTGGCCAATGTGGCAATTTTGGAAGTTTAGTGAGTAAATCGTGACATGGTGTAAAGTTCAGTGGCCAATGTGGCAATTTTGGAAGTTTGGTAAGTAAATCGTGACATAGTGTAAAATTGAGTGGCCGATGAAATATTTAACTCCATATGTGACTTATTTGTAATTTTTTGAAAATTTGAGACTATAATTACAATTAATTCTTTATTTTATTTAAATATGAGGATATATTCATTATTTCACAACATTTTTCGAGAAAATGATGATTTATGCAATGAAAGGATAAATAAGGGTGAAAATGAAAAAAAAAAAAAGGTAATGTAATGACGTTTTGCACAATAAACTTGAAATGTATCGTTATGTGCTAATAACCCATCATATTACTATTTTATGAATAGTCTTTCGAACAATGTGTAATGAAAGTCAAAGGTAGAAAACTAAAACGATTCATTTTAAAGATTGAAGACGAAAATGTATCGTTGAGAGTAGAATGAGGACCATTAGTGCTATTCTCCATGGCAACAATTTCTCCTACTGCATTCCCTTGCCTTCAGGAAAACGAACGACGTCGTATAACGATGGCAAAGCAAGGAGCGAAGAAACGGAAAGAAGAAAACAGCCGACACATGCGAAACCTCCTCCGCCTCAGACTTGCCTCTAACGTAATCTAAAAACCCTTCTGATTATTTTCTTATTTATTTTGTACTTATTTTTTGCCGGTCTTGTTAATTCAATTCGATAAAATTTCGTTACAGGCGATATATTTAGAAATAAGTCGGTATTTTTCACTCCAGTTTCGCGTGGAAGCATTGGGCTGGCTTGATTTTGACGTCATTAGCCTATGCTATTCCATACAAGCAGCCATCCGCGATGGCAAAGCCTAGTTACGGTGACGATGGGGAGCTGCAGGATGGCGGGTTCGATATGATTACGGGTGGCATTTGTGGGTATGTCAATTTATTAGTTACCCGATTTTAATTTTTTATGGGTTCTTTGTTGGGGTTTCATGTTATTTTAATTTTGTTGAATGATGTAGGAAAGATAATATGGGTTTTATGATCTCTTTTTTGGGGTAATTGGACAGATTGAAGTTAATTTTTACTAAATTAGATCAACTGTGATGCAACAATTCATAGCTGTTGTTTGAACTTTTCAATTTCGAGGAAAATATCCATACGGTGCAAGTAATTCTGAAATGAGTTCTGGACAAAATGAACTTGAGTCGTGGAGAAGGCTAAGAATGTGATATAGGATCATAACTGATCTTAGAAAATTTGAAATGTGGAAGAGGTAGTGTTTTTCTTCTATGGCCTACTCATGGGATTTGATACTCTAATGCTTTATCAATATTTGTTCATGACATCAATCTGTGTATGGTTTTTGTTTAGTCTCTAGTATAAATTTATTAGAGTTACTTAACATTCCATTTTGTACAGAAAGTAAGTGTTGATGGTAGTGTTACTTAACTTAGCCCCTGTTTGGTGCAAATTGAAATCAAATTTTCAGTAAATTTTGATAAAAGTTGATGAAATGTATGGTCACAATTAATTATTGACTTTGACTTTGACTTGAGATTTTTAGCAACTTTTAATCTACAACAAACAGGGGCTTAAATTGTTTTATGGGTTTTGGTTGGAGTTTCATGTTAATTTTTCGATTTTGTTGAGTGATATAGGAAGTTGAACATCGGATGAGTTTTAGGGTCTCTTTTCAGGGGTAATTGGACAGATTTACATTATTTTTACTAAATTAAATTTACTGTAACACAAAAATTCAGAGCTGCTGTTTGACCTTTTCAATTTCAAGGAGTATAGCCAATTTCAATTTTAATGAGTAATTTAAGCTACAGACTAATTTATTTAACTGTAGATTACTGAACTCTTATAAACAAAAGACTTGCTTTCAGTACTGGATAATGAACACAATGTTAACAGTAGTGTGCAAGTAAATCCTGAATTGAGTTATGAACAAAAATAAACTCGATTGCTGAATCGTAATAAACAAAAGATTTACATTCAGTAATGCTAATAAAAATAATGTTAAATGATATGGTGCAAGTAAATCCAGAATGATTTCTGAACAAAAAGGAAATTGAGTCACGTAGAAGGCTAAGAGTATAATATTGGATCTTAACTGAAAGTGATATATTAAGGATTCCTTGCATCTCCACCCTATGTAGACAACAACATGATATTGGATTATAACAGAAACAATTTGTCACTACAGCTCCCAGAAATATTGACGTATGATCGTTGAGGCTTAAAAAATTTGAAATGTGGTAGAGGTTGTGTTTTTCTTCTAGATCATGCACTGGGGTTTCAATACTCTAATGCTTGATTGTTATTTGTCCATGACATGATGGCATATATGGTGTTTGGTTGGTCTCTAGGATACATTCATTGGTGTAATTTAACAGTCCACATTGTACAAAACTTTCCGGGGGCATAATGAAAGTCGCTTGACTATGTGATTGAGGAAAAAGTTAAACTGTCTTATGGAAAGCTTTACGATCCATTTGTGGGCATGCTTATCATGTTCTATTTTGATGGGCATCAATGAAGAAGAAGTTTTGATGCTCAATAAAGTCATGAATTGATTACTGTTGAAGGCTGAAGCATCTTTTAGATTTCACTGACTGTTTTTTGGTTGCAGTTAGTAATATGCAGAATAGGTAGGGAAAATCAAGCTTTTGTAAGCTTAATGAAGTTGTGGTCATTATATATAAAATTTAAGCATGATAGAGCTATTTCTATGTGATACTAGGAAAGAAATATTATGCTATGAATATATATATCTTTTTATCTGCTTTTGGGGTTTGCATGGATAATTTTCATTAAATTATGATGTAATCTGAATTATCTTACACCGTTGAGTAAATCAAAGGAGTTCAATCGTTGCCAAAAGCATCTTGAGAAAGTTGAAAATATTATTAGTGAAATATATTGGGATTCATTCTGGAGGGGGAATTTACTCGCATCTGAAACTGAACCATAAATGTTAATTAGGATTCCGACAAACCTCAGTAAGAATACTAAAGATCTTAGATTTACGGTCCCCCAGACAAGCCAAGTGCTAATCTAGAGTAGATTTTTCATCCTGCTTCACTCATAAAACACGGAAAAGAACTAAACAAAGTAATTTAGTGCATAAAATGTCGTCTTACATTTAACAGAATTTGCTTTCAGGTCCAACTCAAAGAAAAATGGCAAGATTACCTGTTTGTGTTAGAATGCTGCCACACTAATATTTCCTAAATCTAAAACAAGAGTAAACGGTCCTAAAAAAAAAAAAAAAAAGAGTTCTACACTATTCGTTTTACTTGCCTACAAGATGCCCCAGTTTCCAGGCAATATGATGTTCTTCTTCAGTACAGATATTTCTCTTAGCTTGAAATTTTCTGTTTTTGTGTTCTAAACATCATATTCTATTTATGTGCCTTTTTATATGCATAGAACTGTTTTCTGTTTTCATGGAGATAACTAACAGTTTTACATTCTGCTGCTTTTTCTTACAGATATTTACATGATATAATCTACATTACATGTTTGTCCAAGTCACTTCAATCAATTCTGAAAAATTTGGGTACATATACTTGGTGGTAAGATCCCTATTTAAAATTTATTTTTACTATGAACTCATTTATTGCTCCTAAAAAAAAGAAAAGAAAATAAGAATAGCTTTTGCAGTGCACTTAACATCCTTTTATCCTTTTTGGAGAAAGCCAACTTAAGAAGGTGTATTTTACCTTAATTACTCGTGTGGTAATTTACAAGCAATATTACTACCATTATCCATTACTATAGATTGCATTAGCCAGCAAATTTACGTTTGAACTATATAAGTACTCCTGATCCTAAAATAAAACCACCGACAATTCTCTAGTGGAACTGTTGGTGTTGAAAAGTATAGGCACGAGTTTGTGCCACAACAGTTCTAATCAGCAAGAGTTTTGTTGCCACTACAATACTGATCAGCTGAGCATATTTCTATTCTACCATTTTCCTGTTCACCTAAATAAAATGAGGAGATACCTGATGAGATTTTAAAAAGGTCCTCATTCCATCCAAAACGGATATACGTTAGTTTTCTATTTTTAACAATCACATTGACCAAATAAGTATGCTAGACATATTAGGACTATAATGGTATTTGTTTTGAAGTTATCTTGGAAAGTTGCATTAGTTAATTCCATAAGATTATCAGTGCCATGACTACGAGTCTTGCAGTATATTGGTGTTGGGTTGAACTACCAAGGTTTCGGCGTCATAATTGTGTTCCCTGGTGTTATGCTGTAAAAATGCTGTGCTATCATGTAATGGTAGAACAGCTTCGATTAGGTTGAAATCTGGAATAATAAATTTCATGATACAGAGATTGCTTTCTCTGGAAAATGGTTGGCACTCGTTACCGTCAATCTAAAGTTTGTAGAAAGGTCTTCTTTATAGGAATTAAAGTTTGGTATTGCATGTCTGAGTCATTATAATTTCCTTGACATATATCAATGGTCTGGAGTTCCAGAGCAGTTTATGTAGCTGGGGTAGTTTGAAGGTGAGTGGGGCTCAAGATTAGTCAGTATAGAACATTTGAAGAGAGTCCTCATACACACGCATGGTGCAAGTTGAAGTTAAGGAAATCTTACTGAAACAAGACGCACGTTTATATCTGGTTGGAGGCCTTCGTAACTGATTGGATTATCTTTTGATTTGTAGTTACTGGGATTCGCAGCATATCAACTATTTGGACTCGTTAAGGGGTTTCGACCGCAGGGTTCAGAGGTACTCCACTCACCCTTTTTTTTTTGGTTTTAACAGTCAGTAGTGCGTTAAATCTCGTCACTTTCGGCCAGTCAGTTCTCATAGCATTAGAATAATCATGCAGGAGCGGATGAAGATGAACAGACACGAAAAAAGAGAGAAATGTTGGCAACTAATGATATAACCGTGTAATAATTTTCGACAGAATAGTGACTTAAAAAAGTAGAAGAAATAAAATTATAATGGTCAAGATAAGAGTTTGATTCTTTTTCCTTGAGATGATAATGCCCCGCAATGGTGCTGACGATTTTTCGGCACTCGTCTCCCAACGACCTTGTAATAATAGCATTTCAAATTACAAGACTCAATGAACCTACTATGTTTTTTCTCTGTCTAAATTGGAGGATTAAAATGTACAAAAATAATATTCTAGACCGAAATGCATAATATGAAATAATGCAAGATGGAAGGATTATATTTTGTAAGAGAGAAAATCTGAAAAGATTTTGGAAAGAATAAAATCCGTAGTATGGAGACCTTTATATAGAAATTGAAAAGTTGTGTCCAGAAGACACAACAGTCGAAAAGTTGTGTTTTCAACAGATACAACACGTTTGGACTGGCAGTTTAACTCTCAATCGTCAATTTCTAGAAGACGTAACGTGTTGCATACAGAAATTTCGAGGAAAAATAAATAATATAAATAAATATATTATTATTTTAAATAATAATATAATTCAAATATTATTTTACTAAAAAACATGTACCAACTTGGCCCACGACCCATGTTGGCCGGTCGGACAGCGGCGGCGCACGCTTGTAGGCTTTGACCTAATCTACTAGCATGTAAGTCATCTCTCATTCAAAGACTATTGGTACCACTTGAGATCCAAATCCAAGTCACAAACTTGAGTAATAATATAAAGTGGTTTTTATTCTTCTAATTTTTCTACGTGGGATTGTAATATTTCAATTTCCCATCAATTTTTATTTCTAATTTATTTTAGCTTCAAATGGTCATTTTTTTTACTTCAATATCTCATTGACCTTAAATTGGTTTTGAAAAAAATTAGTCTACTCATGGAGTAGAACATCTGGCCAAAGAAATCTTTTATCTAACTAACGGGACCCACTAAAATAATTAGTCAAAAGTTGGTTAAACCAACTAATTAAAATCATTTTTTTCAACAATCCCCCACACGAATGGAAATTAATGCAATAGTCTATGCAGCCCCTATAGAGAGATCATGCAGAATGTTATTGCATCCGGATAAGTACATTATGAGTTTCAACTTTCCGTAGTAGAATACTACTAGATTTACTTGGCTAATCAGTGAGCGCGATGTCTTGAACTGTCAGTCATTGGTATAAATCAAGACAATAATATCAACACAATAACATTTCAAACATTTTTGAGTTCTCACTGTTGAGTTCTTGAATTTCATAAGTGTTTTAGAGAATTCAAGCATTTAAAACATTCTCATAGAAGCGGCCACACTTGTATATGTGATCTTCTATTAAGAGTACGTATCATACCACACTTAGATAGTCTATAATATAGGAATCATTAAAACTATAATTTAACCTAAAACTTTTTACATATAGCACTTTCTTATCGTAGGAATGGGTATAAGTTAACTCCGGAGTGCTTCTGTGAATCTTCATAACTTAGCTGTCCCATTAAACCAAGATTTTGGGATCTCTAGTCAGCAATGTTTAGTTACCATTAAAAAAATCATTGCTTAGTAAGCACATTCCCCATTGATTGACAGCATACTTGATCTCTTAGTAAGCCTTTGGAAAGCGGATCCGCAAGATTTTCTCTAGACTCTACATAATCCATGGAAATAACACTATTTGAGATCAACTACTTAATTGTATTATGTATTCGACGAATATATCGAGACTTGTCATTATACATACTATTTTTTAGTTCTCACTGTTGAGTTCTTGAATTTCATTAGTGTTTTAGAGAATTCAAGCATTTAAAACATTCTCATAAAAGTGGCACACTTGTATATGTGATCTTCTATTAAGAGTACGTGTCATACCGATAGCCTACTGACTATCACAATGCATATTAATTGTAGGCACAGGTTTAGGCCAACATAGACTCTAAAAATTATGTAGCTATTATGCTTCATCTCCAGTTTTATCTAAAAATATGAACTCAAATTCCATCGTCGATGGAGTTATACATGTTTGTTTAGAGGATTTCCAAGATGAGGTCGCACTATCAATGATAAAAAGATACCCACTAGTGGATTTTGAGATTTTTGTATCTGATATCCAATTAGTATCGCTGTATCCTTATAATACAACTGAATATCTAGTATAATGTAATCCAATATTCGAGATGTATCGTAGATATCTAAGAACCATTATTAGTGTCTTCCAATGGTCATTATTTGAGTTACTTGTAAATATACTAAGCTTGTTCACTGCATACGCAATATCCGGAGGAGTGTAGTTTGTAATATACATTAGACTACCTATTATCGAGATTATTCCAATTAAGATACGTGTTTGTCTTTATGTTGAGCCAAATGTAGACTTAAATCTACCAGAGTTTTAACTGGACTTTCATCATTTACATGAAACTTCTAAAGTACAATCTCAATATAGTGAGATTGAGATAAAACTAGTCCCTCGGATGTTTTAAGAATTTTAATTCCTAATATTACATCTGTAATACCCATATCTTTTATGTCAAAATATTTTGTCAATATTTGCTTGATAGTTGTTATGATCTCACAATTAATACCCATAATTAGCATGTTATCAACTTATAGATATACAATTACAATTGCGTTAGGTGTAGTGTTAATATAAACACATTTATCACACTTTTAAAATCATTTGACAACATAATTTAGTCAAAATTTGAATGCCATTGTTTTGGCGCTTGCTTTAGTCCGTATAATGACTTAACGAGCCACACACTTTTTTTTTCTTGTCCAAGAGCAATGAACCATTTAGGTTGTTCCATATAAATTTCTTTTTCTAGCTCACCATTTAAGAAAGCTATTTTGACGTCCATTGATGGATTTTCAAATTATGCAATGTTATTGCAATTAATACTCTAATAGATATTATCATTGTCACATGTGAGTATGTATCGAAAAAATCAAGACCTTTTTTGTTTTTGTTTTTTGAATCATTTAGTTATCAATCTGGCCTTATATTTATCAATTGATCCATTAGTCTTTAATTTTCTTTTGAAAATTCATTTACAACCCAACAGTTTGTTGCCAGGTATGAGATCTAACAACTCCCAAAGTATGATTCTACATAATTGAATCAATTTCACTATTGATAGTCTCTTTCCAGAATGGAGTTTTTGGACTTGATACTGCTTTATTTATATGTCATAGGTTCATTTTCTAACAAATAAGTTAACAAATATAGACAAAAAGATGTAGATGTTTTGGTCTTTTCGCTATGTATTGGTTCTTTATCACTTTGATTATTACCAATTGCAGTATCATAAATTCTTTTTGTGAACATATCTTTTTTCATATGATTATAAGGAAAAATGTCTTTAAAAAATATAGCATTTTTAGATTCAATGTTAGTATCTTCAACAGATATAACCCTTTTGGACATGCAGTTTAACTGTCAACCGTCAATCTCTAGAAGACGTCATGTGTCGCATACAAAAATTTCGGGGAAAAATAAATAATATAAATAAATATATTATTATTTTATATAATAATAAAATAATATAATTCAAATATTATTTTACCAAAAAATATATACCAACTTGGCCTAAACCTAAGCCCACGACCCGTGTCGTGTCGATCGATCGGATGGCCTTGCACTCGTGTGGGCTTTGGTTCAACTTACTAGCATATATGTTCTCTCACATTCAAAGACTATCGGTACCCCTTAGGATTCAAACTCAAGTCCCAAACTTGAGTAATATAAAATGGTTTATATTCTTCTAGTTTTTCTATATAGAATTTTCATTTTTCAATTTCCTATCAATTTTTGTTCTCAATTTATTTCAATTTCAAATGGTCATCTTTTGACCTTAATTTTTCATTCACCCGAAATTGGTTTTAAGAAAATAAATACATTACATTAATCTACTCATAGGATAGAGCACACTCGGCCGAAGAAATTTTTTGTAACTAATGAGACCCACTAAAATAATTGGTCAAAATTTGGACTAACTAATTAAAACTAATTTTTCCAACAAGAAGATGAAGAGGAAGGCTTCAAGAATCAAAATTGTCAAGACGAGGACCCGGTAACAAGAATTTCATAATTCCAAAATGAGTTGGGCGACTCTGCACCAGGTCGTTGTAGCTTAAAATGTACTAGCTCGTGATCAGTTTATTAGAAAATTAATTTTCTTCCATCCAGAACTAGTGATTATGTAATACCATCGGAGAATTGTGAATACTCTCTGGTTCATCTTTATAGGAGAGATTTTTATTGAAATTTACTAGACTTTAGCAAGTTTTTCTTAGCTACTTCTGCACGCACCTGTCTTTTTCAAAGCCAACTTTGAACTGGTAAAAAAGTATCGTATGAAAGAGACTGCCAACATACTCCCCAAAAGGCCAACAAGAAATCACAGACAGCTCACACAATGTTTTGCCATTCTTCAGTCAAAATCTCTGTTGCTTTCCCTTCACTTTATCAAAATCTGAGCAGGGGCATCGACCGAATCATGTTTTCTAATCTCCCATCTCCACCCCCACAAAGAAATATCAAGAGTTGCCATTCGAGGAACGACATCAAGCTAGAAATTACATAACTATTTACTCGGTCAAAGAATATTTACATTATGAAAGTAAAATTCTAAAACATCTTAAATTAAAGATGGTTAGGCCTACTTTGGCTCCATCAAATAACAAACCTAATGTCATTCGTCGCAATGAATAAAAAAAAAATGTTTACCTTCTTTAATTTCATTCCTCTTTGGGTTTTCCAGTTTTTTATTATCTTGGACCAGAAAGTTCCATGCAATGTGCATCATATTCATCATCCATCGACATTGTTATCCCAAACATGCTTGAATGGTCATGATCATTGTCATCATGTCCAAAGGCCGTGGTAGGGCGTGACTTGCTATTTTCCCGGGAAAAACTGGTAGTGGTATTGATATAGTTATGGGAGGCTGCCCATTTTTCTGCGAGACCATCGCCTTCCAGCATTCGGACCACCTCGGACATTTTGGGACGATGGGCCGGTAGGTATTGAGTACAAAGTAGAGCCACCTGCAGCATCTCACCCGCCTCAATCCTGTCATAATTGATCCCTAACTCCCTATCCACCAACAATTCGATTTTCTTCTCTTGATGTATCTTCTTAACCTGCAATTGCACAAGTTTCAACTTGCTTCATCTTCCCATTAACCAAATTATCAGAACTCTGCAACTACGGGACAGAAACATAACTTTTGCAGTGTTAAACAAAATTATAATATTCCAAGCATATGATCCCGAAATATCTTGACTAAAGCAAAGAAACGATGGATAGAAAATGGTGAAGTACTCACACTGAAGTGACAGAACAGAACATTGGAAGCATGAAAAAAAAAATAAAAACCATTTAGTAGCAAAAACATTTTACATTCAAGTGTTGAGCAAGGTCTCTTGTAAATTGTAAGTTATTAGACTTTTCGAATTGACGTGTTATAAAATAATAATTTCTCCTTCTTTGACCTTCTCCCCCTCATATTTAACCATGCATTATCCAAAGAAAAATCATTTCTTCATGTTTCTCCATAACTTTCCTTATTTTTTAACCACTTTCTCCAAAAAAGTCGATTTTTAAATAATCACTTCGGTTAGGCCTACTTTGGCATTTCACACATTAGAAAATGTCTCAATATCGAAGTACATAATGATCAAAGAAAAAGACGTACCCATTCCAGTAACGCTCCTTTCTGGTTTACTGACTTCCCAAACTCCAGAGCTCTCATTCCAGTTATAAGCTCTAATAAAAGAATACCAAATCCGAAGACATCAGTTTTCTCAGATGATTGGCCAGTCGAGAGATATTCTGGCGCAATATGTCCAACAGTACCACGAACAGCAGTTGTGACGTGGGATTCAGCATGATCAAGGAGCTTCGCAAGGCCAAAGTCACCAACAATGGCCTCACAGTAGTCATCCAAGAGGACATTTGCTGCTTTAACATCTCGATGAATTATCTTAGGATCACATTGCTCATGCAGATATAGTAGACCCCTTGCAGCTCCAATCGCAATTCTCTTCCTTGTGTTCCAGTCGAGAGCTGGTTTACCTGTAATCATTAATTTAAGAAATGGGTTGCAATATGTAAAAGTAAACAGTACCTTCTAACGCATAAATTTAGTGCATGGTTTTATACACGGTAATAGATAATACATAATAGTACATTGGCTTCTTATTAACACGTACATAGATTTTTTATGCTCCTTAGCAAACATGTCACTAGTGCTCTCCAAATGATAGCCTTGCTTTAGCCATAAGTTGATAATGCAACAGAATATTAACCTAACGGTTAGCAATTTTTTCAAGGAGAAAAATAGACAACATTTTTACAAATTTCGGGCTAATCATATTGGAAGATTAGTACTTGTATGACTATTTATTTGATTAATGTAGCCTTAAGAGTTTTGTTTAGCTTTTTTCCTCCTAAAATTGAGATTTTTTTTTTTGCAACAATGTTACAGGACACAAGATAAGAGGAGCATTAATACTTTATCAATAATGACGAAATTAAGATTATAATACTTTCCAATTTCTGATAAAATGCTGTGTAATAGATTTGTTTCCTGTTCATAACTTACACTGGCTTGAGGCCCTGAACTAGACCCCACTCAAGTACATAGTTACCATCATAGGAGAGTTGACAACTACCTAACAAGAACATTAAAGGAACACAGTATTGATATAGTAACAATTGACCAAATGCAATCTTGTAAACAGGCTCTAACCTCTAAGCCTCGATGCCACACTGCCGTTAGACATATAAGGATACACTAGAAGTCTCTCGTTCGGTGTGGCACAATATCCAACAATGCGGAGCAAATTCCGGTGAACTGCTAGGCTGATCAGTTCCAGTTCAGTTCTAAATTGTGATTCCCCAGTAGTTCCCGTCACATCCTTCAATCGCTTCACTGCCACCAACGTGCCGTCCCCCAACTTCCCCCAGTAAACATTTCCAAACCCCCCGGAACCAAGTATATTCTTGGAGCTGAAATTATCCGTTGCATTTTGTAGCTCCCTGAATGTGAAACCTCTAAGGTTGCCTAACTTTACTAGGTCCTCTTCATGCATATCTGTAAAAAAAAATCACTTTTACAACACAGACTGATAGAAAAGATGTTTGAAGAAAAAATAATCTATTGTATCATATTACATTTACACTTGAAGTGAGAAGCACTCACCAGTAATGTATAGAATAGACTGCTTTATCTTGTTGTTTCGTCTCCAGACCAGATATCCTAATGCTAAGAGTAAAATGGAGACAACACTAAGGCTGACTCCTAGTGCAATTGCTAGTTTCTTGGATTTGTTTTTTCCTAGAATGTTGCAGGAATGCGAGTATTAGAGACATAATTAGGGTCTTTGCACTTGAACATATTCACAGAGAAAAATCATTAGATTACCCGAAGACGAATTTATGGAGAAAGAAAGAGGGTCTGCCGGGATTAATGCAGAACAGTTTTGATTAGAGTGGCTTCCACAAATCAGTGGATTACCCAAAACACTACAACAAAACAATAAAAAAAAAAAAAGTACAAATGAATTAGTAAATTATATGTTAACAAATGAATACATACAAACAATCAAGAAAGTAAAAGGTAGCAATGAATTAGTAAATGATGTTAACAAATGAATACATCCAAACACACACTTGTTGTACATGAATGTCTTAAATGAACACTTGCCATACAATTATGTTTGACTATAGGTACTGTCGTGTCATATATGTTATCACAAGTACAGAGAATAAAGCTTACATGAATGTTTTGGTAGGAAAGCTGGGAAGAGGTCCACTGAGATTGTTGTAGGACAAATCCCTGAAAAATCCAACAAAAACAGAATAACCAATAATTCACTTGCTCAACCAAAACCTCTATATGATTCAGAAAATGTATCAATGATAATTAGAAAACAATTTAGGTCGATATGTGTGTAAAGTATGATTAGGCTCCAATAACTCAACAACCAACAACGAAGACAAAATATAAGGTCTTACAAAAAATGAACAGAACAGTACTCACAAGAAAGTAAGTTGAGGTAGCCTGGCTAAAGACAGAGGAATAGCCCCACTGAAACTATTATTGTTCAACCTCCTGCTCATTACATGACAAATCACAGCAATAGACCGTACAAACAAAGTCAAAGAAAGAGATGGCACATAATATAAGTCATACATGAAAGAACAAACCAGAAAATTTAAATTTTGCTAGATATAACCATTGAAAATCTCATACTTACAGATATTGAAGACCATTCAAGAAACCAAAAGACTCAGGTATATGACCAAAAAACTTGTTATTGGAGAGATCTAGTGTATGAAGTTTTGGAAGATTTCCAAGCTCATTGGGAATATGCCCAGAAATATTGTTATTTTGCAACAATCTGCATTAGAAAAACATGGGAATTTCAGAATGGAGCCACAGTGGCTTTAAAATTCACTATACTAATTAATGTTTGCCAGTTTTCTTACACTTGTCTTAGGTTCGTAAGGTTTGCTATCATCCAAGATAAAGAACCTGATAAACCTTGGCTAGGAGCTCCTCTGTGTCATATAAATGTTAAGAATCCAGGACGAAAAAAAAGGCGGGTCAATTTTGTATATGGAAACCCCGAAATTAAGCTGAAAACATAAAGACTTACAGGGCAGTGACGACATTATCAGAGTTGCAAGTGATCATAGACCAGCTACAGGGATCCACTGAATCTTCATCCCAATTGCCAAGAACTCCATGAGGATCATTTAAAGCATCCCTTATAGCAATCAAAGCTTCAACTACAACCCACAAAAAAAAAAAATTCAAATTTAGTGCAGTAAATTTTACTTTTATGAAGGAAAATTTGTTCAGTGTGTAGTGGGTACCTTCAGGATTGCGGCCCTCATACGCAAGGGAACGACTGAAGAAAACTGAGAGCAAGGAAAGGAGGAGGAGGGTGTTGCTTGATATCAGGGACATGATTTTCCAGTAAAAATTATGTATGAAGCACCTTATCCAGTGCTAAGAAAGCAACAACAAAGCCAAACAACACACAACTTCTAGTGATTCACTCTCTATGTTCTATTTACTTGGGCTCTATCCATTCAAGAAATACAAGGTCATGATCAAGAAAACTTGGGGAAAGAAACAACAAGGACAGGAGTGTCTTACAATTGTTTCACTAAGAACATGTATGTCGACTGTAGTACTCTCTCTCTCTCTCTCACACACACACTCCCACTCACACAGACATTAGCTCGCGCTCTCTGCTTTTTACGAAGTGGCCATCTTTTTCTTGAATATTTTTACACTGTTTTTTTCTTCTCCAGTCCTTTCCCTGCAGTGAATAAGAATATTGTGGAGCGATGCAAATATGTAAAGAGGGGTGAGCCGGTGAGAGGACTGAATGAAAAGAGTGCTAGTTGTGCCTCTGTACATAAAAGTGTCTGCATATATGTGTTTCTTTGTTTCACAACTTTACCTTTGTCCCTAATCTTTTTCTTTGTACAATATACTTAATATTTAGATTTCCCTTCATAGTTTCTTTCTTTTTTCACAAATTTTGTATGGGGCTGTGTGTGTTTTGTGGGGTTCTCAACTTGAGCTTTTGCTTTTTCTCACTTTTTTAAATTGCTATTTTTCCGATACTGTGTGGATGTGAGAGAGAAAAAGAATCGGGTGGGGGCTGATATGGAGATGTCAGTGACAGGGAGAGGTTGGAAGCTCAGAATTTGAGAGTGGCTGCAATTTGCCACGGGATTAATTCTCTATCTGCAAACACTCTAAGCCATCACTCAATATCTCTGATTGATTGTTGTAACCAAACGATCAAGTGGAATAATGGGCATTTAGCAAGAAATGCAATGAAATTGGATTTTGGGAATTGATGTGAGATTCAAATCCCAGTGGTGTTTGCTGCAGAATCTGTGTAATTTTGTTCCTTTTTATACTAAAGATTGGACTACACGGTGCCCCTCTTCCAAGTTCACAACGCCCCCTAATTATTACTGCTCCTGTCTTTTCTTGTTTTGAACTCTATTTTTAGAAAAATATGAATAAATAACTTCTCGCTGGATCGTTTCTCATGTTCGGAAGGAGTGCTTTAATTGAAACTGAACCTTCAAAATTTATTTGTAACTAAAATAATTCCATTTACAAGTTACTTGTAATTTAATGAATGATTCTGCTTCTTGAAATTCCGAAAAAATCGACCTAACGAACACTCCTAATTGTGTAGATCTAAAAAATGTTAATTTTTATTATAGCAAATGTTCCAAATAGAATATATTAAAAGAGAATGAGATTTTTTTTTTTATTTAACATTAATCATGCCACACATTTTATTTAATTTAAAATATTTTAGTGTAGAAGAGAAGATGGAGACTAAGATTTTAGCTGGTTCGATAATAAATCAAAAGCTGTAAAAATAATAATCATGTACCTGATTTTAAATATATATTTTTAAACACAAATCAAACTCATCTATCTACAATATTTAGCCCCTGCTTAGTATAAATTAAAATCAAAATTTAGTAGATTTTGCTAAAATTGATAAAATGGGTGGTTACAAATTTGTGGACTCCATGAAATGTGTAGTTAAAATTAATTATTGATTTTGACTTGAGATTAAAATCAGAGTTTAATTTGAACCAAACGGGGACTTAAAAAGTGGGATTGAAGAGAAACTCTTGAAAGACAATAGTACGCTCATTAATTATTATTATTATTATTATTATTATTAATCCCAATTCATCTTTCAATTATTATTATTATTAATGAGCCCCATTTTTGTCAAAAAATGCATTCTTGAATAGTGTATTGATAGAAAATGTGTGAATAAAAATTAAGAAAAAATTTTGAGTTTGCGTGTAATTTTATTTTATTGAAAAATATGTGTTTAAAATATGGTCAAAATACTGTTCAATAATACATTTTTTTAAAAAAAAATTGAGGCTCAAACAATGGCTAGAATTTGAAATTTTTTACAACCCACTATTCAATTATATATTATTTGAATTTATAACACAATATGGGAGAGTTTTGAATGTGAAGGGTGACTTGTGTATCCCTTTATTTTTTGATAAATTAGCTAAGTATGTTGCGTATTTCTAAAAACATTTCAAAATGTTTCAAATGGGGTGATTTCCAATGTTTACTATTTTTATCTATCTTTGCATTATTTGTTTTGCTTAAAAATAATAACAGTAAAATATATCATGTGCTTGTATAAGCACTCGAACATTGACAGTTTGAAAATTTTTGCGCCATAAGAGTAGGCTTAGGCTTACTGTATATGGTTTTCTATGATTGCATTTTCTAGAAGTTTTTTTTTTTTTTCTATAATTGCTATTTGTTGCAGGTTTGAGATGGAATAAATAAAAAGGAGATCCTCTTTCATGAAAACAAAGGATTGAATGTTCCATTTTTTATTTTCGTGGCTTAAACAATATTAAAAGGGTCTTATTCCCAATTAATTCAAAGTTGGCTACATGAGCCCTCTTTTATCATTTTGTTTTGTTCAAAATTTGAACAAAGTTATTTCCTGGTTACCAACCCACTATGACCCTCTTCCTATGCTAAAGTTGGGGATCTACCTATAGAAAACATTGATGGAGTTCATCT
>CAIGRP010128650.1:0-15392 GCA_903798385.1 Fraxinus cuspidata | reverse complement strand
TTGACATGGCTATTAATACATGGCATGTTGGAGACTAATTGTGTTCAATAGCATACTTAATGCGGTCTACTAGAGATCAATTCGGTTAGATTACATGTTCTAAACATGACCTACTTGGAGTCAATTCCGGAGATCATTTATTCTCCCAACTTTGCCTCCAATAATTTGCCATGAATTAGCGGGGCATTATTCTTGAAAGAAGCAAGTAGATGATACCACACACGCATTTTTTTTATAGATTTGGGCATTATGGGGTATCCTACAAGAGCTCGAAAAATGTCCAGTTAGGGTTTCGTATTTTTGAAGGCGAGTCCTAGCTCGTGATTTTCTTATTATTGAAAATGAGAACTAGCTCATAGATTTCTTATTTAAATGGTAGCATTTTGGATTCTCATTCCTTGAAAAAAGAAGATGTGGTGTCTTGGAGTTATGGTTCTTTGAATAAAGGAAGAGGCAAAATCTCGAAGTATTTGCCCTTGAAAAATGAATATCTTTGTGGCCTCATCTAGATATGTTTGCTCTTGCAAAAGGAGTCTTTTCCGGCTTCATCTCTGAGACGCCTCATCACATGAGATGTCTATTCCTCACTCTTCGAAATGCCTCACCACACGAGATGTATATCCCTTACTCTTTGAGATGCCTTATCGTGCGAGATGTTTATTCTTGCCTCGCCATGCGAGAGATTTATTTCTCGCTCTTATTCTTGTCTCACCATGTGAGATGTTTATTTCTTGATCTTTGAGATGCCCCACCTCACCAATGCTTATTCCAAACTTCACGAGATGCTTATTCGCATTTCACTATTGTTGAGCCTAGCAGTAAGATGACGTCCTTTCGAGGCCAGCTTATAAGACTTAGACAGTTCGAGACCTTTTCACGTGGTGTTTATGCCCCCACTTCGCTAAATGCTTATTCTTGGGTTCGCGTGATGCTTATTGCTCACATTTCACTATCATGGATCCTAGCTGTAAAATCTCTTCATTTCGAGGCCAACTTATAGGACTCCAATAGTTCGATAACTATTCACATGATGTTTATTCCCCATCTTACTAGATGCTTATTCTAGTTAAAACTATTGTCGAACCTAGTTGTAAACCTTGTTTATCCGAACCACCTTATAAGTCTTCCATAGTTCGAGAGCTATTCAAGAGATGTTTATTTCTCGCCTCGCCGATGCTTATTTCTGGGTTCGCTAGATGTTTATTTCTCGTCTCTTACTATCTTTGAACCTAGTTATAAGATCTCGTCTATATGAATGCTGCTTATAAGTCTCTGATAGTCCAAGACAAGCTACCAAATCGATATTTATTCCTTACTTAGAGATACCTCGCCATGCGAGGTGGTTGTATTTATGCTTCCAGTTCCAGATTCTCTCTATCGTCGAGTATAACTATAATACCTCATCCACTAAAGGCTAGCTTATAAGTCTCTGATAGTTTTGAACTAAGTCATAAACTCAATGTTTATTCTTTGATATTCAAGATGCTTGCCATGCAAGACTACGATAGAAAGCTCATCATACATCTGCATCAGCTTATCACAGCTTTTTACATATTCGGAGCCATGCCTCTACTTTAGCTGATCACAACTACCTATATTTCAGAGTCTGCCTCTGCATCAACTTCGTCACAGCTGCTTATATTCAGTTCAGAGTCAACCTCTGCATTAGTATCAATACAGCTGTTTATTTTCGATTTGGATTTTACCTCTACATCAGTATCATTACAGCTATTTATATTCAGTTCAGAGCCAGCCTCTACATCAATGTCAATACAGATGTTTATATTCAGTTCAGAGTCTTGCCCAGTATCAGTATCAGTACAACTACTTATATTTAGTTTAGAGACTGCCCTGCATCAACTTATCACAGCTATGTACATCCAGAGCATCGTCTTTGCATCAACATATAACAGTTGCTTATGTATTTAGAGCATCAGATTATCATAGTTCTTTACATACAAATCATCGTCTCTTTATCAGCTAATCACAACTACTTATATAATTAGAGCATCGCCTCTACATCAACTTATCACAACTGCTTATATTCAGAGTCTTGCCTCCATTAGTTTTACCGCAACTGCTTATATTCAAAGCATTTCCCTAGCTACTTATATCCAGAATCTCATCTTTGCATCAACTTAGCTACTTATCTTTAGAGTATCGTCCTATCGAAAAGTCCACACATTATATGAATATTCATATCATGACTTAGTGGACTATTATGATACTAGTATCTTCGTATCATTACATTACTATTGCTGGCATATACATTATATTATTGCTGTCAAGTACGTATGTCACATCATTGCTAGCACTCATGATACCATTTTCTTTATAGCCAGTACATATGCTGCATTATCTATATTTTCGTTCATTATCGACAACATATCATTTGCTATGATACATGACAAGCTCTCTGCATATTCTATCTTGGAGAATTTTAATTTAATATTATTCACTCTATCGTCATTAGTATTTGGAGGGATCAAATGGATCCCAATTTACTTTGTACATGTGCAGTAGATATATTATGTATATTGCAAGATGGTTTAGTATTACAGAAATGTTGCCGAAATTTTGACAAATTATATATGATATCTATCTTCTAAGGCAATCTGTAAGCTCTCATTTATTTTTGAGGCAGTTCATAAGTCCTCATATATTGAAGCAATTTAATATTCTCGAGACAATTTGTAGTCCTCACCTATTTGGAATTGATGCATATTTTTAAAGTAGTTCGTAAATCCTCACTTATCTGCTCATATTTTTTAGACAATTTATAAGACTTCACCTACTTGACTACTTTTATTTTAAAGTTTGATTCACACATGAATGTACGACCTAGATTTGGGGGATTATTGTTATACTTATAAATTACATGACATACGTGTGATGGAAGGGGTCCCACATGGCCGACTCGACATCAACTATTTAATTCAATTGGACTTATTTAATTAAACAGCTTACTTTTGGGCCTTGGCCCACTTGCCATTTATACTTCTTATAAATATATGTAAATTTATTATTCATCAAGGTACGTTACTAAAACCCTAGCCAAACCCCATATCCCATCTCTTGCACTTATTTCTCTTTTGTCCGATAGTTGATTTGAACATTGGAGTGCAAATGATCGCCGAACATTTTTCTCGATCGGTGACGTTTGTCTTCTAACTGGATGTTCTAGTGTGTAGTTTAAATCTATGGTAGTTGGAATTCTATTGACACATTTTTTGAGGTCAACCAATATCAATGTTGGTTATGGGCACGATGTGGCACACATTTTTCAGCCAATCTTTGCCCAGGTAGGTAAATTCAGCTAGACTTTACAAATAAATGTTTGGCCCAAAGCGACTTGTTTTTGGTTTGTCGAGGCAACAAGCATGATTATTTGTAAAAAATATTAATTAGAATTTTGAGAATAATTAAAAATAAAATAAAATAAAAACAAGACAGCTCTAGACGGGTGAGTTCGAGTTCAAACTTAAAAATACTGTTTGACGTAGACTTTAGCTTAGTTCTCCTTTAATTGAATGGACAATTAGCAGCAGTATTTGACTAACAATTAACAATTTCCATAGCACGAATAATTTTCCAAGCATCATCTTTCATTATTATAAATGTTGTACAAAGCACGAATTTGGTATCAATTAAGATTTCCATATTGTATATTGATATATTACCCTATTTGGTACAAATTAAAACCTTGATTTTAATATAAATTATAATTAAAAATTAATTTTAAGCACACATTTCATGAGCCACAACTTTCCAATCAAACATTTCATTAACTTTTTTCAAAATCGACTAAAAATATAATTTTAATCATCACCAAATGGGAGCTTTTTGTTTGATGCATTCTCACTCCAACGACATTGGTAAGTTATGGATTAATGACTAGTCCTGAAATTTTTAAAGAACAATAATAAGCACAGATATAAACTTACATATTTATAGGAATTCACTCAAAATCGTAATGTGAGAGCTACATTCACGTTACCTCTTTTCCAACATGATCCTATGCAGGAACCATTGTATCATCAAGGCACCATTTCCTTGCAGCAAGAAATCTTTGGTAAATAAAATGATTAATGAAACTATATTTAATTCAAAATCTTTAATTTTATATATTACCTCGAAAGTTAGTATTTTAGTTTCATTTAAAGTAACGTTATATCAACATCGGTTGTACTACATGAACATCACAACTTATAGATTTGTTTACCAATAGATGATAATGCGGGATTTGATTGGGTCAAAATCCCATCAACTAAAAAAAAAAAAAAAAAACTCCTCCAATTTCTTTTTAACACCTCATCAATTATAAAATATTATATAAATGGTAATATACAACAAGCATTTTCCTACCAATAAAACCTCTAGAAATAAATGGACTCAACCTTGCTATATATATATTTCATTTTCCACAATTCAAGGGTCCATGTGATGATCTGGTTGATAAAACAATATTTTTTGTTAATTAACCCAAAAGTCAACTAGACAACTATTTTTTTTTTTTACTAAAAATATTCTCCAAACGTATGCTTTAATTATTAATATATTATGCGTAGCTAATTGATAGACATATGATAAGTGTAGTTTCTACACTTATTCGAGACCCTAAATGATGATATTTTATTGTTATTTGAATAAAATTCTACCTAATTAATGTTATATTACATCTTTGTAGGTAAAACTTTATGATGAATACTCAAAAGTTGTGCTGAAGCTCACGATGAAGATCCGAGAATGCTATGGATCAAATGGATGCAATTAGAAGTCAAAAGAAGTGAAATATGACCAAAATATTGTCACAAATCAATTTTCAATCTCACAAGGATGTTCAAGACTTTCAGTTAGAGATTGAGACCCATTTTTGGTCTAGGAAACATTTGAATTTGAAAATAGCTATTTCTAGTATAGTTGTAGCCTTTTGAGTTATTTTTTCAATGCAAAATACACTGAATAAGACGCAGAGTTTTGAACAGCGACCTAGCACTCAGGCATTGGCAACCGAGCACCCAGGGGCTGTCTTACCCAGAAAAACAGTGTTTTTGCAGATTTTCAGTGCCCAAGCGCTACACCCATAGCACCCAGGTGCTACCTTGGTATTTGACGCGACGCCTAGGCGCTGCCTCATAGCGCTTAGACGCTGCACCGCACAACTTAGGCTTTTGCTGTTCGGTCCGCGAGAAGCCTAGAAAAAGACTCCAAATTGGTCAAAAACATGTAGGGAAGTATAAATAGACCTAAGGAGTCACTAATAAAGGGTTCCAAAAACATTGAGAAATGAGGATACAACGAAAGATCGAAGAACCCAATTCAAAGAAGAAAATCATCATGGAATTCAAGTTTAAAGCGTTGATTGGAAGCGGAAGAAGATCTTGGTGCAAGATTTAATTCGTTTCTACGTCATTATTAAAATCCAGTGATGCATTCCATTACTTTTAGTTTTTATTTTTATATTATGAGTAACTAAACTTCAGATTAGGGAAAACAATGTAGTCGACTTGTGATCCTCTATTTTTCTATTCAAGATTTATGTGATTTATTCTTATATGTGTTAGTTTTACGATGAATTTAATACATTAAATTACCTGATCAATAATTTGATGATTATGTAAGTCTCTTATGAATCGAAATATGAGTTTGAGATTTAGACCATATAATAAAATTCGGTAAATTAGTATAACGTGTAGAGATACATATATTAATTATTACGGTCATAATATGAATTCTTATAATTAGTGTTTCGTTTAACTAAGGGTATTTTGCATAGAAATATGGAATTGAATTATTAAATAGGTTCAATGAGAACTCGAGAGGGGTAAATTGAATGCAATATGAAAACTCGACCGAACACTACATTAGGTTAGAATGTTGAATTAAGAATTAAGGTGATTATTAGATGAACTTGTTTTACCCTAATATTGATTACGTAGTCGAATCTTTTATCAATCATTGTTTGCAATCTTCTTATATTTTCCTTAATTTAAGGTAGTCACAACTATTACCATTTTTTATTTGTATTTTTTATCAAATATGAGTTAGAAAAAGTAGATTAAGTCTAAAATATAGTTCTCGTGGAAACTGTAATCGGAACTCAAAGGTCAACTATATTACTTGTTACGATATCGTACACTTGCGATAGAAAAAACGCAATAAGTTGTTGGCGCCATTACACGGAATTAGTTACTTTTAGTCTTAATTTATTATATTTTTTGAACTGTTATTTGATTTATTAGTTTCTTTTGACTTCTTTAATTTTTCTATCTCTTTTTCAGGATATATAAAAGAACGAAAATAACAAGATAAAATATGGCCAAGATTGATTTCGACAGTATGCTCGTATGTGACTTCATCATAAATCAACAACAATTGGCAGCTCAATGAATTGTTGAGGGAGAGGTGCTTATGGGAGATTTCATTATAGGACACCGACTACAAGATCTAAAAGCTGAATGTGAAATTGATGAAACTGTCATGGGAAACTTGCATGTTGCATTATTTCTCTCACACAAATTTGATATGGGTGATTTGCCTGTGAAATTATTTCTTTCACGGATTATTATTGAACATCAATTAAGAGAATCAGATTCATCGGACTTCCAGCAAATACAACAAGAAGAGGGAACTTTCCATGAAGATGTCATTGTTTATTTGCCAAAAGTTTTAAACATGGACGTTGAACTTGAGAAAACTTCAATTAAAGAAATGGAGTATGAAAAGATCGAGAAATTAATCACAACAGGCGAAAAAGAACTTATAACATTCAAAGAAGAGGAAATCATCGACTTCATCGTTTGGAGTTTTTACCTAAAACACTAATTTCCTTATGAAGAGATTGAGGTATGTATTGTTGAATTCAAAATGGGTGATAAGGAAAAGTCATACTACATGAAGAAAAGCAATGCTAAAATTTGGAGAAAAATTGCAATATGGAACAAAATCAAATTAAGCAAGTTAAGCAGGACCTCCAAAGCAATATTCAAAGTACCATGACATACTTGTGCAAAAAGTCAAGCTAATGACTTTAAAGAAGTGCTTCTTGGGAGGCAGCTCAATCTTTCTTCCTTTTTATTTATTCTGTTTTTTAGTTTTAGGATAGTTTAGTTTATTGTAAGTTTTTTTTTTTTTTTTGGACTCATCATCCATACCTCCATTTTCCCTTAGGTTTTTGATATATTAGTTGGTTTATTAGATGTTAGAGTTAAGTAACACTTGTTCCAATTATGTGATCTTAATACTTATTTGATTTTGCAGGAATATGACATCACGGATCATTTAAACCAGTATTGACCAAGGAGCCAACGAAAGCAATAGGAAAGCTAGTCATTGAATTACAAGCTATATCATAGGAGTCTTTTTTTTTCACTTTCTTCCCCACCNATTGAATTACAAGCTATATCATAGGAGTCTTTTTTTTTCACTTTCTTCCCCACCCCTTATGTGCGGATTTAAGATTAAAGATATTGAGAACAATCTCTAGTTTAAGTTTAGGGGTGAAAAACATGAGTTTTCATTTATTTTTTTTATGTGTTTTAGTAAAAAAAATTCTTTAAAAAAAACATAAAAATAAAAACAATTTTTTTCTTTTTTTGTGCTTGTGTGAGTTAGTTGGCCTAACTAGCGATGATGAATATATTGAATTATTAATTGATCTATGAATGGTGAATGAATTGGATGCTTAGATTAATTTTTTTTCATGTAAAATTTGATATATATTGAGCACATGAATTAAGTTAAGTATTGTGTAGGAATGAGTTGATTTCATAATTGAATATGTTGAAATAGTAGACCATAGATGCTAAACCAAAAATCACTAAATTTTACATTCTTGGACATATTCTTGAATGCTCTAGAATGGATAAAATTATGAGTACATTTGTAGTGGATTTCAATATCATGTCTGGCTTTGTATTTCTCAAATAAGCAATCTAAAATATTTTATATAACATCATTACTCAATATGGGTTTCATAAAAAATCACATGAAATTACGGTTGATTCACAATAATCATGTGACATAATTGCATGAATTTTTAATTTAGATTTTCAGATAATTACAAAAAAAAAAAATTAACTCACTAGACTACGTATTGGATGGACATTAACTCGGTAGATAAGCTCTCCTCGCCTCTTCATTATTTCCTGAAATTGATAAAGTTATTTGAATTAATAATCAATTGATCCAAATCCAATTGATAATAATCAAGAAAAAAACATAGCCCGATTTATTTCATAACATTTGTAATTCGAGTTGCTTGAAACTCTTTTCACATGTTTCTGTCAATGTTTCTTCTTCCACTCCTAGGCTGTATGTTGACTTAATGGAGGTCAAGGCGCCTAATTTCTTTATTTACTTTTGCCAATTCTTCCACTCCTAGGCTGTATGTTTTCGGTTTTATATTTCGCAAGTGTACGAAACGTTACAAGTAATAAAGTGAATCTATGAGTTTGAATTGGTTAAATTATTCCTAATTTCAATTTGATCGGAAACAAGTAGAAGGTGTTATTTTATTTTTGTGATTTTTTTAAAAATATACTAAAACAAAAAAAAATGTGTTTTTTTTAATGATGGTTTAGGATTTAGGATTTACGAGTTCACTATAATTATCATCTTAGTCTCAACCACAAATTTTTATAATAATTGATTATGTTTACCTGGTCGAATTCTTCTAATGTGTTTAATTTACTTCTCTCAAGATCAAATTGTAGATACACTTCATAATCATTAGGAATTGGTGACCTTTTGATTTTAGTAGATCTTCTTAATGGTGTACCATCATCTTCGTGAGAAGCTTGTGGTTCAATTGTTTGTTCATAAGACTGGTAATTCGTAAACTACTTGATCTAATAGAATGTTGTCAACAGTTTGTAGAATTTCAATGATTGGTTTTCAACACCTATTTGTACTTGAGGGGTGTTGTGAACCATAACCAATATGTTACTTAAGGTGGAAGGTTAAGATTCTAAATGATCATCCTCATAAACTTTGTTCCTAGTTTGACATGTCCCACTTATCAAGTCATTCTCAAAAAACATAGCGTTTCTTGATTCCTCAATCCTAATACTGCGAGATGGATAGTAAAATTTGTACCCTTTAGACCTTTCGGCGTATCCAATGAAATACCCACTAATGGTCATTGGGTCCAACTTCTTCTTTTGTGAATTATAGATCCTCACTTCAGACAGGCATCTCCTAACGCACATTTGTCGCAAACTTGGTTTCCAACCATTAAATATTTCAAGGCATTTTTAGGACAGCTTTGGTTGGAAATCGATTTAATATGTACACTGATGTCTTGAGTGCTTCAGTCCACAAGGATTTAGGAAGATTGGAGCTACTAAGCATACTCCATACCATATCCAATAATGTTCAATTTCTTTTTTCTGCCACACCATTTCGGTCCAGTGAACCAGGCATGGTGTCTTAGGCAACTATCTCATACTTTTGAAGAAACTTAGCAAACGAAACATGTGCTTATCCAACCTCTGTGTATCTACCATAATATTCTTCACCTCTATCTGATCTCACGATCTTAATATGCTTCCCACATTGTTTCTCTAATTTAGCCTCAAAGGTTTTAAATGCATTCAATGCTTCAATCTTGTTATGAGGAAAGTAGAGATACATATATCGTGAATAATCATCAATAAAGGAGATGAAATATTTTTGATCATATGAGTTCATATGTGGACCACATATATTGGTATGTATGATTTCTAATATGTTCGAACTCTTGTGGTACATTTCTTGAACTTGTTGGTATGCTTTCCCTTAATGCAGTCCATACATGCCTTAAAATCAGTGAAATCTAGAGCACTAAGTACCCCCTCATTTACTATTCTTTTTATTCTTTCTATATAGAAATGTCGTAATCTTCGATGCGACAACATAGTGTCTTTGTTAATATTACAATGTTTAGTGTCAGTGTGAACATTCATTGAACTATAAGTGATATTTTTTGTAAATTAATATGATAAAGATCATTAGACAAAATATCATTCCCAAGGCAATTAGAATTATATAGTAAACCGAATGACATGTTGGAAATATTAAAGGAATATCTCAGGGGTACAAGTCTAGAAATAGAAATCAAGTTTCATGAAAATCTTGGAACATAAAAAGTCCTATCTACGCCCCTACTTAAAGTTAAAATGCATGTTCCTTAGGTTTTCTACCTTGCAAGAACTTTACAATATGGATTGTATATCCAGAGTCAAGCCACTGGGTGTTAATATTTACATTAACCATATTAAATTTATAACAAACAATTAGAATGGATTACATTTATCCACAAGCCATTTCAAAAAATTTGGCATGATCTTTCTTTATTTATCCCTTCTTTTTGCAAAAGTAACACTTGGCATCTTTCTTGATATTAACTTGGGGTGGTATTTTAGATTTTTCATTCTAATTGGCTTGAGAGTTCCCCTTCCCACAGGTTCTAGTTATCATTAAACTTTCACCTTGTTCCATCACAAGTACTCATTCTTATTGAATACACATAGTCATTAATTTATTAATTGATCATTTGTCATTATGTGGGTCGTACAAGATTTTAAAATGTTCGTACTATTGTGAAATAGTATTCAGGATGTAGTGCATAATGAAGGAATCAAAGTGCTTGTTAACGCCTTATCTAAAGCAATGAATTGATCATCAATAGCCTTTAACAAGTCATGGACTTGACATGCTGATCGCTGGAACCACGTATACTAGCAAAAAGTTTAGTCTTTATGAATATCACGCTGAAACGATTAGAACGCTCCCATTTTTCATAAAGTACGATATTTGTTGTAGTGCTAGTATCGATGGTTTCAAGTGATTCGTTTTTCCTAATAGCATAGTCATGTCCATACACCCTAAATGGAGAAGAATTATCTCCTTCCATACTTAATAGTTGTCACCCTTTAATTCGGGAATATCGCAACGAATATCAAATAAATTAGTAGGTTGTGAAGCTGCATAATATTAAAAATGCTTAAATTAAATTTGAGACTTAATTAAATAGATTGCATATTTTACTAATGTAAATCGTGCTAAAAATTGAATATAATAACATAAAAATTGCCCGTGGGCTAAATTTTTAATTTAAGCATATTCAATTAATTCATATTTTTAGGTATTTAATAAATGAAACCGTCGGGTCCAAATATAATTATGGAATCGTTCAGGTTCTGTTCGATTCGGACATGTTCGGTTCCGTACCATAATTAAATTTTTTAATAGATTTCTAATGGTCAACGATCGGTGGTTGTGGTTGGAGGTCGCGGCTTCGATGGGCAGTTGGAGAGGGGAAGTCGGACTCGGCAGTCGGCAACTTCGATTTGAGCATGCAGATGTAGATTTTCAATTTATCAAATGTTTTGGAGTCACTAACTCAGTGGTTACCCAATGAAAGTGTGAAATTGAAAAGATAATGATAAAAACTTAAAAATGCTTAGACCTTGTGCTTAGAACGAAATTAATAATTTGACCAAAAAATTGAATTTAGAAATTGAGTTAGGTTGGGCTACATAGGCATGGACTTGGCTTGAAGTTAAAACATTAATCAATAAATTAGTTCATTTACTAATTTGTTTAGAAAAATTTAAAAATTTTAATTAATTCAATATAAAAAATTAAAAAAATTATTTAAATTCGGTTATTATTCGATTCTTCGGTTCTGGGTCTAGAACTAAGAACCGAACCAAACTTGTCGATTTTCGATTTAAATACTCGTTCAAGTATTTAACTTTTGAAAAATCGATCGATTCGGTTCAATTTGGTTCGGGTCCGGTTCGATTCGGTTTGAAAGTTTTGTCCAATCCTAACCTCCATTCAGGCTTACCCACTACAAATTCAACCTTCTCAATGTCAAATGTCAAGTTTAAAAATATACAAAGGCTAGAAAATTGATTTCTTGAGAAATCTGAACTTTGATTTAAAAAAAAAAATGAGTTTTGCAAAATTGACTGTAAAACACCAAGGCAAAGATTATAGGATGCTCTAATATCAAATGTAAGACTAGAAATTGATCCAAAACAAACTCGATCGAGAAAAGAAAACCCATGGATTTGAAATGATGGCATATGTTCCACAAGCTCCGGCCATTGGCAATGCTCCACAAGCTCTTGTTTCCTCCAAGTTAGACACTTCTAAGCTCTCTAACACTTCGAAATGACGGTGTATGATGTATGTCTTTCGATGTTTGAGCTTAGGGACCAAACCTCGTTATATATAGCCAAGCTCCCATCAAGTTGTGACTACTGTTACCTTCATGAAATTGAAACTCCATGAATGCTGAATTGAAATTCCATTAATATTGAAACTGAAACCATGAAGAAACGATCCATTACACATCAAACCAAGTTCAAATTGTTCACCTTACTAAAGCACCCACCAACCTTGAAAATTGTATGAGAATCGACAATATGGTGGAACTACGTGGATTTGAAACATGTATAACAGATTAGAGAAATGGAGATTAAAAGTACAAACCGAAAAAAAAATTAAAGTCCCTACCTGACGTAAGAAATGGAGATTAAAAGTACAGATCAAAAGAAAAATCAGAGTCCCTACCAAATGTAAGAAATGGAGATTTCTTGCACACACAAACTCATCAAACTCCCTATTGAGTGCTGCTTCTGCCATTGTTGCTTCGTAATCGTGACACGCTTTGATAAGATTTGGGGTTTCATCTTAAAATGTCAACATTATAAAGAGAAATAGCTCAAACTATTATAAATTGATTTGTGTTTTCATATTTATTCGATGTGAGATTTTATCCCTTAATATGTCCCCGGAAAATGGTGGCTCGTTTGAGCAGACCAATCTAGAAATCCGTATGCTCAATTTTTTTTAGTTTTAATCAGATCAGATTGCTCGTTGAAGTTTAATGAGCTTTGATACCATGAAAAATGGAAGAATAATATGGCTGTAATTGAATGATTTCAATGAATCACAAGACATATATTTATACAAGTATTTTCCCATAATTGTGCTAATATATTCTAGGCAATCAAAATATAACAGGAATGTAATGATTCTGCAGTTAATACATCATATATTGGTCCCATGAATGTTGGGATATTATTGACTTTCCTAAGACTCTTAGCTATTTTTTCCTCTCATTTTTTTGTACCCTCGATTCTTCAATCACTACCCTCGTTATGACTGTATGAAGGATTTCACGTATTAAAATACAGGAATCGTTACAAATTGTATTTTTTTAGAAATACAAATAAATATAAATCTTCTTGTAATTGCACAATTGCAAAATCCTCTGATTAATGATCTGAATGTTTGAAGACGAGGAGCCACGTGGCTTGAATCCTAGGCTTCGAGATTTGTTGATAATTTGATTTGTCGAAAACCTAACTTGTTTGATTTGGGAGCTTGGATTTGCACTTCTCGAAACTTGGACTTAATTTTGATTTGATTCAAAGAAGACTTTCATCTTCTTGGGTTTGCTTGATTTGAAGAAGATTTCGATTTTCTTCGTGTTCGCCGGATTTGAAATTGAGATGATTTCTTCTCTTTCTCTTACTTTGAAATTTCTTCAGCATTTCGTGATTTTTCTCTGCACTTTCACCTCTTTTTCCCCTTTTCATTATGAACATTTGGTTCTATTTATAGAGGAAATTCGTGACCAATTTTGGTAACCCCTCAAATAATTCAATTATAATAATTATAATTGAATAATTGTGGATTTTTAAATAGTAAGATGGGTTTAACATTTTATGGGTCTTAGTAGATTTTAATTCAATAAATTTAATTGAGCTAGTTATTTAAATTGACACAACCCATTATTTTTTATTTTATTTATTTATTTATTTATGTGTACAAGTGCCCCCTCAAGACTTATTTATTTAATATGAAATAAATTAATAAATCTTGATTATTTAATTTATTTAATTAATTTATTATTATTTAACGTAACCATTATTTGATGATTTATTTATTTTGATTTTAAAAATGCTTTTTATGTTTTATGGTAAGTTTAGAGATGGCAATTCGATCTGTTAAAATCAAAAACAGCGATTAATTGGGCGAAAAAATCGAACCGATGGTGCAATAGGGTGGTTATGGTTTTGATTTTAATGACCCGATTCGGGGTGGGCGGGTATGGTATTTAGCGACGGTGCCCCGCCTCGAACCGATTACCCGTTAAAAAAAATAATTGGGCAATTGGGCTTTCCATTAATCTTTCACAAAATTAATTGGGCAACTTTGACCTCTTGGGCTCAGCCATTTTTTTTTTTAAAGGAACCGAAGCAGTGAAGCCCATTACTATTTCGCCCACGGCCCAACCATTCAATTCAATTATCAACCCTTCAATCCTTCATTTCAACTTTCAACCCTTCTAGACTTCTCCCGTCTCCACTGAAATAGTGAAATCTGAATCCTCAATCTGCATCCCCCTTCTCTTTCTCCCAATCCTGGTCGGCTCCACTCAGTTCCTATCTCTTCCTCAGTCCTCCCCCCAGTCATCCCGTAAGTTTTCGCAGCTATGTGCCTCAATCGCCTAGTTTTCGCAGCTCGCCCAGGTGATTAGGAATTAGGATTTAGGTGATAATTTATACTGCATAAGGTGGAGTATTTATATGTTGTTTGTGTCTGATGTGTGTATTCTTTTAAGTAAAACTTGAGTTTACAGTTTACTAATTGTATTCCTTTATGTGAAATTGAAGTATATTGTGCCTACACATGTGTGAGATCTCAAAGAATGACTGTAGCCTTTGATTTTAGATCTTAAAAGCTTTTTATAATATTTAGGATCCATGAAAGGAAAGCTATGTTGCTTACTTGCTTGAAGATTTTTTCACAATGTTTAATTGTTTATCATAATGTTGTAGCCTATAGGGAAGAGAGAGGGAGAGAGACTTTTTTGTGATACTAACGCTAATATTTTTATCATATGAAAAAGTTTGCTTGTAGATGTAACAGCTCCCATTGGTTTCTCAAAATCCATGAATCATGATCTTGCTCTTAGACAGATCACCAGCATTAATTCCAATTTTCTTCATCGTTTTGAGTGGCATGATGTTTACAGCAGATCCACATTCAATCATTATGCGATTTATCTAGCATTCTCGAATATAACCACTAATGTATAGTGGTCTGTTATGTAAACGAGAACTCAATTGTAAATCTTCATCATCAAACGTAATGGAGACCATGTAGTCTTGTTTGTGGAACCAACATGTTTTAAAACTTTGTTTTCGTATTCTTCGGGATCAATCAATGCCGCAATTAAGGTCATTCGATCATCGAAAAGGAGACTAAGGGACTCTGCTAAACTCGTATTGGAAGGAATATTATTGAGTCATGAGACAGTTCTCCTTTGTTTTGAACTCTCTTTCTTTGTTTCATATTTATTTTCCAAGTTGATAACATTGGAGGTAAAA
>CAIGRP010128645.1:0-27528 GCA_903798385.1 Fraxinus cuspidata | reverse complement strand
AACTAGGGTTTCAGAAAGATTGTACCAGACAGATGGGAATTTGCAAACGATTTCTTTAAAAAGGGCGAGAAAGAATTATTGTGTGAGATCCACCGGAGAAAAACAGCTCAGCCGCAAGGGGCCCTCAACCACCATCCCAGCCACTCAATCAGTAGCTCATGTTTCTCCCAATATGCAACTCGAGTCAGCATCTCACCACCAGACTCCGATGAGCAGCAACCACCCAATTGGTGTGATTCACCGCCACTCTCTTCTCCCACCGGCATCTCCGTCATAACAAACTTCACCACCAGCAGCAACAACAATTCAGTCACTGCGCTTTCAGAAGATAATCAAAAGCTTAGAAAGAGAAACAGTATGCTCATATCTGAATTAGCCCACATGAGAAAACTATATAATGATATTATTTACTTCGTTCAGAACCATGTGAAGCCAGTGGCACATAGCAATTCTTATCCTTCTTCTCTATTCCCATGTAACTCATCAGCACAACCTTCTGCCGCCGTCATTTTGGCGGCATCCACGAATTCAAAACATAATTTGAAAGCCATATTTCAACCTGAACATTCTATAAACCAGAGAGTGGCACTGCCTGTGAACAGTACAGTGATAAGTCTTGAAAGGCCGGCAACAAATAGCGAAATGTGCAATACAAAGCTGTTTGGTGTGCAACTCCCATCCAAGAAAAGATTGCATTCTGAAGTTTCTTCTTCTACTATAGAGACTAACAAGGCAAGATTGATCATGGAGAAGGATGATTTGAGGTTGAATCTCATGCCACCTTTTCCTTGTTAGCTTCCCTTCCAAGAAAATTTAAGTACCTAGGATTTTTTTATTTTTTATTTTTCCTTTTCCATCTTTAGTTTTACAGTCTTCTGGTAATAAAAACTTTAATCCCGATATTATCATGATCCACAAGCCATGAATGCTGGTGGGTTTTGATAATAGTAAAAGATAAAGATCAATTACTTATTTTCAACAAAACATTGATTGGGGCATGTTTGAATGAGTTTAAAAGTTACTTTTAATTAATTCCACTTACTTTTTGTGTGTCTAAAAGTTGATTGGAGCATGTTGGCACTAAACTTAGATCAAGTAAAATTAATTGATTCAAGCACGATCAACTATAAGTTACAAAACTTCTGTTTCCTAAAATGATTATATGTTACCTTTATTTTACTTTTAAGAGTTAAAAAAAGTTACATAAAAATCTTTGAAATAACTCATATCAAGTAAATCGTATTTTATTGTCAAAATAAGTAATTGATTTATTTTCAACTCTAATCAACATAAAAAATTTTTACTTTAAACTTACTTATACCTTTTGAACCTAGCTAAAACTGCTTTTTAATTATAAGTTCCTTTTTACATTCATTAAAGGTTTTCTTTTTTAAGTTCTAATGAGAAGAAAACTCATAAAGGTTCCAGCTTTGTAAACTGGTAATATATTTTTATATTACCGGACTTCCTCTAATCAAGACATATTCATTAATAGTTATAGAAGGGTTTCAAAATAGACCGGACCATCTAGGCATATGACTTAACAGTACCAGAGTTTTGAAAGAACGACCTAGGCATGACTTGGTTTGTTACTGTAAAGTTTTCAAACTCGATAGTTGACCTGAAAAAGGTCAATGGTCAAAATGATTGTTAGAAAATTAAATAAAAAATGAAAAAGTAATTTTAACTCGAACCAGCCCTCCAGCCGTACGTTCTCGACTTTCACTAGCCCCAGTTCATAACCGATTTTATCTAGTTTTAAATTCTCAAGTTGTAGCCTATAGCAGGAGAAATTTCTGATTTTTTTTTTTTTTTTGAACCAATACATCCAGATCGATATTAACGACATGGATTGTTAATTAGTGACACGGATCAGCTGGACTTCAAAGTCGGGCTAGGCTTAGATGTACAGGAATGGACACAAATGACTGCATCTCGAAGAAATTAATTATCACCTATTAAATAAAATAGGCACCTTACTCAAAAGAATAATGTCTTTGGATTTCACAAAGTTAAAATCAACAGTACATTATTGTACTAACTATAATGGATTACAAGAAATTGAAATTGAATAAGGAAGGAGAACTCTTCTAATCATGAGAAGATCTTTATTTATCGTTTATATAAAACAAAACTGCAATCAATTAAATATATTTAGATATATGAAGATATATAATGAGTAAAAAGAAAATGTGGGTTATTCAATGAAAGGGTCCACACAAACACACACATTATTGCTGTCCCTCAGCACAGTATACTAAACTAAGTTCGTTGTACTAAATGTGTTAAACTGTACACTTTATACCAAATATGTCTTAAATTGTTTATGGCCTTGTTTCAATTCCTTACTTTATATTTCTTTATAAGGTATATCAAATTTCTTCACATCAAAATTACATCGAATTCCAACAAAATTTTTTGTTATGTCTAATTAAGTCTTGGTAAGTTTCGTGTCCAAAATTATTATATCAAGTTGTAATTGGAGTTATGTTAACGGATGTTTATAGTTGATTTAGTATGTCATTAAAAATCATAGAAGTGGAATAACTCAACTTGTCTACGCAAAAGGACTGTCAGGAAGGTGCTCGAGCATATTTTTCAGAATATGTGTGCTTGATGAACGTTGAAATAGTGCTCGAACACCCATCTAGGTGGGGGAAATCCTATTTTTTCTATTTCAACATATAAACACTCCTAAACCACGTAGAATTGTAAAGTAAAATTTATAAATAGAAACTCTTATCTTTTGTTGAGAGAAGAAACAAAGGAGGGGAAGATCTGAGATTGGAAGAAACATATTGTAATCAAAATTCTCGTCCACATTAAAAAATGAAAACATTACAAAATCCTCTACCATATAGTTTTCAGAATTCTGATGGATATGATAGGTGATTGAAGTTCTAATTAAGGAAGAACGAGCCGTTCTTGTAGATCCATAAGAGAAAAGAAGTCTAGAAATTTTGGAACGGTGTCTGAGCGCATAATAGGAGTTTTTTTTTTGTGGGAAATTACGATTTGGAAGCCATATTCTACTAAAGTCTAAAATTTAGACATGTTTGAATCAATGTTCTAAAAAGCGACGCCTAAGTGCAGAGCCGGAGCAAAACGTCTCGCTTAGCACTTTTTTTGTTTTTGCTCTTTTTTCATTTATTTTTTTCATCCCTAGGCATGCCAACACTACAACAAAGTTTATTTTTTACGGTATACGGCATAGAGCAGAATGTCGTATAAAGCAATATCGTAAAAAGTGGTTTACTTTTTACGGTGTGCAGTTTATGGCGTTTAGCAAATGTCGTTAATACCTTTCACGGCGTCCATACACATGCCATAAAAAGTTTATCACCTTTTATGACATGCACTTTGGGATGTATAGTGAACGCCGTTAATACCTTGTACGATATTCATACGCACGCCATAAAAAGTATATCACCTTTTAGGCGGATGTATAGTGAACGCCGTTAATACCTTGTATGATATTCATACGCACGCCATAAAAAGTATATGACCTTTTAGGCGTACATAAATGAATGCTGGACTCCCTAAAAGGTATTAAATTTAAGACTTATATTTTAGCACGCGTTAAAAAGGTATTGAATTTACGGCATGCTTTAGCACGCCTTGACTAGTTGTTAAATTTGCCGAAACACGCTGTAAATGTCAATTTATTTTTTTTTTAAATTGTTTGTTTGTTTGATTACTAGCAAATCTATAATAACTACAAAACAAAATTAATCCATATATAATCAGGTTTTCCATGCTTTCGATAAATAGAAATATTGATTATATTTCAATACAATATGTCAATGTAAATTCATCTCAACAATTCTCAAAAATTATAGACTACTACTTCAAAGAAAAAATTATTAAAATGTTACAAAATATCCAATCCATATCAAAGTTTACTTTTTTGATCGACAATTTAGTTATCCCACAAAATATCACATCCATGCACACCACAAAAATAATAGGGGTATAATTAATAAACTTGTAGTGAGCATGTAAATCAAAAATATATCAAGAATTATATTAACTTTTATCTAATCAACATAATACATTGACTAGTAATTACTTGAGTATATTGTTAGTAAAATTAAATAGAGAATTTGATTTAACATATGAGCTCTAACGAAAATATATCTATAAACACCATACCTTCCTATAAATGATTAAGGTTACAGCTAGAATACCAACTTATAGAGTCATAAAATATCAACACATAAAGACAACCCCTTGCAAAACTTCATCACGGCATGTGTGGAGAAGTCCATATGAATTACATAACAACAAATAAAGGAGAACTTTTTTACAAAGAAGATAGAACTACAAAGATAAGTATCAATCACTGAGGTGATTTCCTTCAAATGTTGTAATGATCTTAAGTCATTTTATATAAATAATCATTTTAGCAACAAATAAAAACTTGACGTTCAATTTAAATAAACAGATAATCTTAAGTCAAACAGCTTCATACAAAATAACTCTCTCTCTCTCTCTCTGTCTTGGATAGCATATATGATGCTGGGGTAAGCAATATGTATTTCCTTGCACTTTTGGATGAATATCCTTTCTAATACCCATATTGAGTAAGTCCTTACTAGAATTTAACTCATCTTTTGATTTTTCACATGCAAAATAGTGCCAAAAATGTTTTGGCAAACATTCTTCTTAACATGCATTACATCCAAATTATGACAAAAAAATAGTGTCTGAAAAATAACAATATAAATTTAGAAAAAAAAATTAAGCGAAGAAATAACTAATTCAAATTAGTTTATAACGACTAACCTCCCAATATGGTAGCTCAAAGAATATTCACTTTTCTTCCATGGCCAATAAGAATCTAATTTTTTCCATCTTTCTTTCTTTTTTTTTCCCTAATTTTTCCCAATTATTGCTAACATTCTTGTTTGAATACATCACTTCTCGACCTATTAATATTTTAGGACTAGGCATATGCTCCTTGTTTCCATCAAACCAAGCTTCTTTCGACCGATAAGGATGATTATATGCAAGAAATCTTCGATGACCCATGTATGAAAACTTTTGAGTACATGTCAACCATTTTGCACATGTAGATAAACCACATACTGGACACCCTGCTTCGCCTTTCATATGATATCTTGATAAGTTCCCACGAGTCGAAAAATCATTAATTGTCCACATCAGCACAACCTTCAAATTGAAGGTGGACTTGGTAAAGCCATTATATAGTTCAAAACCAATATTCCACATTTCCTTTAAGTCTTCTATGAGTGGTTCTAAATACACATCTATATCATTTCCAAATTGCTTTGGACCTGGGACTAATAAAGTCAACAACAAATTTTCTTTAGACATGTATATCCAAGGAGGGAGACTATATATAATTAGTTTCATCGGCCAACAACTATACCTAGAACTTAGGTCACCAAAGGGATTAAATCCATCAGAAGAAAGACCAAGCCTAAGATTTCGTGGTTCTGATGCAAAACAAGGCCATTTATGATCAATTCTCTCCCAAGCTAATGAATCAACTAGATGACTCATTTTTCCATCTTGACTTTTGTGATTTGAGTGCCATATTAGTTGATCTGCATTATCAACTGACCTAAACATCTAAATAATGGTTTAATAAAAAAAATCACAAAACCTTTGCAGATGTCCCTTTTTTAATCTTCTTAGTTCGTTCATTAACTTTCCATCGAGAAGATGCATATTTTTGAAATGTCTCAAATTCTCTAAATCAATTCTAATCAAACAACAATCATTTATGCATGCATCTTTCTTCTCATACTCTAAATCAAAGGTGTTCAATAACCTTTTCGTTGAATCGCAAGAATCAGGGTGTTCCCATGTGGTAGCATATCTCAGATAATATCAAGAAGCTTATTGAAATCGTTGTCAATACACCATGTGTAGCTTTAAGCTTGTATAAAACAACGATTGAAGATATCCTTGTATACTTTGTGCAACCAAGATATAAAGGAATTTCGACCCCCTCATATAAATTTGAAAAGTTTTTCTCTCTATTTTCGTTCTCAGGTTGTACATTATTGTCATCCTTAAAAAATGCATCACTATACATCCTTTATATCCCTAAATTTCTTACATCTTGAGGAGGCAATGATGCTGCTTTCGATTTTTTCCCATGAAACAGCCAGGTAGTATACATAGGATCCATCCTATTAACGATCAAATGCCCATACATTATATCAAAATGTTGGTGGAAAAGGTTTTTGCAACATTTGCAATGCATATGACCTTTTCGAGATTTCTGGGCATTTGCTTGCGCCATATTTGAAAATTTTATTGCACTATGTTGATATTCATATGAAACTCTATAAAAAAAAATGCTAAATAAATCATCTAAAAAATCCATGGATATATTTTAAAATATTCTAAGTTTAAAAGGACATAACATTGATAAGTGTACTTAATCTTTATCCATGATAATATACCAACACTATTAAGATATTATCTGTTATAACACAGTAAACATGAAGTAAAAAAGCGAAACATAGATACAGGTTCGAATTAGGTAAGCTGACAATAAAGTTTTACACAAACTAAAATACAAAAAATTAATTCAAACTTCAATTAAAATAGGTGAAATTGAAACAGTCACAAACTCTTTCAATACTACTGCAATCTATTGAGAAATTAAAAGAGAACTTGGTTAACAATTGCAGCAAAGAAACAAGAATTCTACCTTGAAAGATTACCAACTCTAAAATTTAAAAATTGATGACATCTGAGGTTTATTTACACATTCGTCTTTTATCCTTCAATAATTTAGGAGAATTACCACTTTCTCCATGCTTAAATTCAAAGAATGTCATTGAAAATCAATATGCGGAGTTCTAATGTCAAAAAGTTGCTCAAATTTTGAGGTGTCGACCTATTTCAATGTTCAATTCACTGAGAAATGTTTTGTATAGTATTAATAATACTCACAACTCTTATCCCAATGCCAAGTGCCTAATTTCTTTGAGAAAAAGAATAATTATAGCTTAAGATTAACACACTCTAATTGCATGTCTGGCATGCAATACAAATTGAACAAGACGGCAGGGAACGGGCAGCGGCATGACAGGATAGTATAATATACAAAACTTTAGCTTCTTTTTTAATCCTAAAATCATAGAGTACTCTACAATTTTCCTTATCAAACAAGCCATATATCAACATTATCAATGAGTAAAAGGGAAGTTGGCAACTTCAATATATGAAGCCAAGTGAGAAAATCTCTGTTTGAATGCTCAAATTGGTCTTTACACAATTTACCATCCGGCAACGTACCTAGGTTCATAACATACCATAAAACACTAGCCCTATTAGCCAAACTTCAATTAGCTTGAAAATAGAACAGTCAAGTGAATGAACAAAGGGCAACACGAATTTTTTTTTTATCAATCATAATATTACAAAGAAAAAAGGTCAAGTCTTGTGATGGATAACTCAAACCTGTTGAATTATAGCCAAAGAACCCATAAAGTTAAAGGAAAACATAAAATTTAAAATTATATGTTAAAACAAGATCTACAGTGCCCACATTCAAAGCTTGCTCCAAGATTATTTTGCACCAAAATCAAAACATTGACAATATGTAATATGATTTCGAGAAAACAATAAAATTTATTTGGGCAAATTTTAATGAGCTTGTAAATGGGAAAGGGAAAAGGGTTTGGGTGAAAAGGGGAAAGGGTTTGGGTCAGCTAATTAGATTGCAATAAACGGGTGATTGATGAAGACGCTCTCTGGTGAAATATGGAAACGAGTTGAAGATGCACGCAAAGAGGGAAAAATGAGTAATGGAAAGGAAGAAGAAAAAGACACTAGGAAGAAAGCGTGGCAGTCGAAGGAAAAAAGAAAAAAGAAAAGAAAAAGAGAAAAACGTGGAAAGAAAAAAAAAAGATAAAAATTAAATAAAGGAAAAGGCAGGAAAATCCGGTTACGCTAAAAAAAAAAAAAAATTCGCTTACAATCTTGATAGCTTTTTACGACGTTCACTTATTACGACATACAATAAGCACACCTAGAATTTATTTATTTTTAAATAAAAAATAAATCATTCACGGCATGCTTGAGCATTACGCCATAAAAGCAAACCATTTACGGAGTGCCCTAAATGTATGCCGTAAAAGTTATTTTTTAAATAAAAATAAAAAATAAACCATTTACGACATGTTTGAGAATTACGCAATAAAAATAAACCATTTATGGTGTGCCCTAAATGTATGCAGTAAATACTTGGCACACATTATGGCACGGCATAAAAATAGGCATTTTACTGTAAATGAATGTCGTACAAAGGTACTTTTGTTGTAGTGTAAGCACACACTTTTTTTACGCTTTCACACATTTCAATGCTTTTTTTACGCCTTTTAAGGCTTCTTTCCTTTAATTATCAAATAATTTTTAAATTGATTTAAAAATTTTATATAATATTAAAATAAGAAAACGTTTTTTTTACACATTTTAATGCCTAGTGGTTCAAGCGTTTGAAAGTTTCTTTTTTCTTGAAGAGTCTTCGAGGATTTTTCCATTCATAAACTATTGGTGTTATTTACTATTCAGCGCGTTTACTTATTTTGTTGAATGTAGTGGTATACAATTTATTTTCTTTATATCTAGACTAGATAATTACTTATTATTTTTTAAAGATAATGTTAATTAATTAGCCTTTTATCAGCTTTGACTTAGCCCCAATCTGATTTTCATTTTAATTTTAATACATTTTTCTCTTTTCAATAACGAATTTTTCAATAAAATAATGTTACCTGTACACTCAAAAATTTTCATTTCGTTTTCAACCAAATATTTTCTGAAAAAATTACTATTCTAAAATACATTTTTTCCCCAAAATCTCATTAGAATGAAGCCCAAACAAGGGCTTAGAAAATCTTGGGCGTACAATGATTTGGTCTCGTACTAAAAACCGTAAACCTAAGCCATTCTTTTACCTTTTTAGTGGGTATGGGATGTGATTACGAAGCTTCACGTGCATCGTATAAGGATCGTGCGTCTATCCCAACAAAAGGCAATAAAGAAAAATTTTAAGACGTGTAGAATACGCGGTTAAGCAAGCAAAATGTTAATAATTGATGGGAATATATAAAACATCATTAATCAACGTCGAAATGGGGTTTTTTTCTTCAAAAAAAAAAAATCATCTTAATTTGTGTCAAATTAGTCAAAAAAAAAAAATTAAATTAAAGGTTTTCATTTCGCTCAATTTGATTAATGAACACTAACTACAATTGGGACGTGCCGAAGTTGAGGGACCAAATGGATATAAACCAAAATACATATATATTTTACAAATGATAAACAAAGATCCTTTTAAGGGAGTGCTTGTTTCTTGCTTAACATCCCATATAAGAGACCAATTTTCAAAGTTGGGAAAGGAAAAAGCGAGAAATTATGTTTTAATAGAAAAAAAAAGAACTTTATTTTGCTTCTTTCAGTCTTTTTGTACTTTTTTTTTGGCAGTTATATGGTTATATTTCTCGCTTTAATGATAAATTAATGTTGATGTAATATTATGATTAAAGGCAAAAGTTAATTTTGAAAATGCCTTTACTTTCATGGAAGTTTTAAAATTCTCATTTTCAAAAATTGTTTCGATTTTTTGCGACATTATTGAAGACGACAGAGAGTTTGATGTGAATCCCTAATTACTAGTTTTATAATTTAGGAAAAGTCAAGTACAAAGAGTTTGATATGAACCCCTAAAATTATTGAGCACTCTGCTCTCGTCTTATGTACACAATGAATCCATTCCTCTAAGTTGGATCAGGTGTTGCAGATTTTTCACACTCGAATCCTACGTCATTTGAATGCGTACCTATTGGATCATACCACTGGAAGTCCAAATTTCCAATACAACACACTACAAGCTATCAAAAAAGCTCAATAATTATCTCTAGATCTATTAGGTATACCAATCTGATTATTAATCCTCACTAAAATCTCAATAATTAGAGCTAGCTAGGTGTAAACTAAAAATTTAAATCCCTCAATCATATATATCACCTTTAAGTACATGTTTCCTCTAATAATGGGTCAATCAGTTTTTGATCGAATCACAAATATATAAATTCTGAAAAAATATTTATTGTACATAACTATTTACATAATGTTTTACATAATGATCATGTGTCAAAATGTAAATGAGGAAGTTATTTATTGATGAAATTTTGATCCAATTAAATCTCGCTACGTCATTTGTTGGTAACCCCATTATGGAAGTTGTTATGTATATGTTGCACAATTGTGAATTCTGTAAATTCTAGTGAGTTACTAAATGTTCAGATTTCTTCGAGTAATAAAAATTGACTAATTCTCTTGTCAAACAAAAGATATCAATTCCATAATGCGAATATCTTGTAATTGCCTTCTAAAACAATGACGTCGTTGTCTTTAAACCAAATGACATGACCGTCTATTGGTTGTGATGATTTGGAATACATAATCATGCCTCATGCCTTTCTCCTTAAGGAGCTCACCTCCTTCATTGTATATCATCTCAAAACCAACTTTGCTACAAAATAAAGAAGTCTGTTTCTTATCTTCATAGGTTTCTAAGCATTTCCTCGGCCTTCCTTAATTTTTGAAGGACCGCGATCATCTTAAAGTAAGTAGTATGAACAAGATCTGAGTAGTATCGTGGTATGCTTTGTAGTTGCCGCTTCAAGGATACTCTGCATCAGAAAATGACACCACCCATCATAAGATCCAGTACAAAGGTATGTCGGTTTTTGTGATACCGAAAGTCAAGCCATTTGTTGATGCTCGAGAGGCTATTTTAGGGATAGAATACCGTGTATCACAAAGTGGACGTCATTCCCCCGTTATTATACTTTTTAAAAGTAAATTTTACCCTTTTTAAACATATATAAAAGAATAATGCATCTATCACAAGATGTTGAATAAATTCTATTAAATAGGTCATAAATCTTTGTATTTAATCAAATCTATAATTTAATGTTAAAAGTCATACCACCTATACTAATGTTAAAAATACCAATGGTGTTACCCCTTCAGGTGTGGCCGAGTTGGTGGAGCAGGTGAACGTGAAGACCGAAAGTCCTGAATTCGAATCCCCTGTCAACACTTCCTTGATCGAGCCCGTCGCATCGGACTTGCCTGTGTGGTTTATCTCTCATGTGTGGTTTGCGGGCTATTGCACATGGAGCGAGGTTTACTTGGTGCGAACTCACGAGTAACGACTGTGAATTCCTACATCAAAAAAATAAAATAAAAATACCAATTATGTTAAATAACATTGCTTTGAATGAGTTGGTTGGGTAAAATTACATGGTCTTATTTTAGGTCAATGAAAACGATCATCTACCCACGTGTAGTGGCACGTCAATGTCAGATTTATGGTACAGTGACAAGGTTAGTATAAAGGGTACTAATTTTTATTAATTATATCACATTTTATTGCAATTAACTTTTTTAATTTGCCTTTTTTTATACTAATTTTCCTTACGGTAACAAAAATATTAGACATAAATAGTCATCAGAGATAAGATGCGCTAATTGATTGAATGTTAAAGAAAAGAATGCAATCACTCGGGGATATAAATTCAAAAATGCGAAAATTTTGAGGACGTTCATTATACTTTAAATATGGTGCAATTAGCAAAAATGGATGAATATTATTAGAGTAACTATATTCACACCACAATTTTTATTTATTGCATCACATTTTTATTGTAGTTAAGCTTCTTTATCTTTGTTAATTATATCACTTACGAGACTAACAATTTTTTATGTTATTTTTATGCTCAAACTTTTCATTAATTTAATACATTTTGTATTTGATAACATTTTTACATCCAAAAATAACGTAAAAGATATTTTTTCATTATATTTTTTAAAAATAAATAAATAGAAGTGCCAAAAAAATTTCCTCATTTTAAACCATGAAAATAAAAAGTTTTGATATAAATCATCGTCAAGGATGAGACGTACTAATTAACGGAAGATTGAAAACAAGAATTCGTCAAAAAAAGTTTAGAAAATAATTGTTATGATGAACAAAGATGGAGAAACTTAACTGCAATTAAAAAGTAGTGTATCAAATAAAGATTGTTGTGGCAATATAATCACCCGTATAATTATTCTAGTATACAATTATTTTATTATTATTATTATTATTTATTTATTTATTATTATTTGATAAAAAGACCATTCTGGGCTCCAATTTATAGTATTTAATGTTTTGCATTTATGACCCCATTTGAAATTGAAAACTCTCCCCAAGTCCAGTGTTAAAGTTAAACCAAGAAGTTGCATTCCCCGCGCATGAAAATAAAAATATAAAAAATTGAATAGAAAAAGAATTAATCTTCTTTACCAGGGCCACATAGGCCCTTTTATCTAGTCAATTAATTAAGGAACATAAAGCCTTACCGGGAAAGATTAGAAAAATATAACTTCAAATGGTAATTTGTGTCTGCAATACCAATTTCTAATTGAGTGATCACTTTAAATTGATATTAAAATTTAAATAAGAGGATAGAAAATAAATAGTTAAGTGAGTGTTTGACATTCATTAATTTATTTTATGGTTTGCTACAAAATTATTTTCAACCACACATTCACACAATAAAATATTCTACACGTATACTAAATTTTTTTTCTACATTTTAATCATACATCCTCCTAAAAATACTATAACAATGCTACGTGTACATCATCATTCTTGGCAAGATTTGATTGGTGAAAATTTTGTTTTGAATTTTAAATTGATGAATAATGTGTTGCCAAATGACACAATGTAAAAAATAATGTAAAGAACAATGTACATGTAGTATGATTGAAAATACAATTCAGAACTCGTTTTTTTCCCAATTAATGAGAATCAAACAAACTCTAAATATTATTTTACTCTTAAAATCATTGATTAATAATATTTTAGTTACATATATAGTTTATGATTTAAACTCTATTGATGTTTATGGACATGGTTTTAGGAATTTAGTATCAAAACCTAGGTGAGATTAATTTTTTATTTGAAATTACAGATTTTGAAGTATTAAGATTCAAATTTGTCCCTTCCCATCAGATTTTATTATTATAAGAATTTCAATCCTTGGTTTTCTAGATTGATTTGGTAAAGCTCTACTCTTTTTTCAAATAAGTTTCAAAATTGGTTTAATTTATGTTGAACTATAAAGACGATGTATTTAAGAATTTCATGATCAAGGTGATATGAATTTTTTTTTTTTTTAAATTAGAGAATTTAAAGTTTTTAGATTTGAACTAAAGGTAACCTCCATTATATTTCTAACTCCATTATATTTCTGATTGAAAATTCCAAGTCCTTGAGGGATGGAGATTATTTAAGACCAGATATGAACGTGTTACCTTTGTCAGAAACTTATTATTATTTATTTCTCTATGGATTTTTTATGTTACTTAGCACTAGTCTAATAAGTCATTATCAGTGAACTAGTGGCTGAGCTAGTCGTTAGGAATAAGTAATTTCCTTCAGAAGTTATGCTTGATCCTATGAGTAATTAGGGGAATTATTCATAGAAGTCATACAGGTGCTGCTCTGTGGCTATTTTCTTTTTTTTCCCTCTGTCAATGAAAAACTATCAAACTCTTTTTTTATACACATAGCATCACTCCAATTCTATTGTACAAATGGCTATACAAAAACACTAATTGAATGAAAAAAGCACCAAAAGTTCCCCACTTTTCTCTTTGTAAATTCTAAAACTTAGTAAATTAAAAATCTATTTTTAGTTATCCAATTCAAACAGTATGAGTCGACATTTAGAATATTCTATGACCTGCTTTTAAACAGTTTAATCTAGCATTCTAAATGGTTTTAATCAATTGCGAAAATTAACTAACATATTAAAATATAAACACCAGATGTAGCGTGGTAAACCCTAAAAGAAAACAATTTACTATATCAAATAATAAAAAATACAATAGTATCAGTTTTGTAATTTCACAAAATTAACAAAAATAATCAAAAGAAATCTAAGAACAACTCCCTCGTTTTTTTTTTTTTTAGAGAAGTTGAATCAAATACTTTGATCTTAACTTTATCACCATTTCAATATTGTATTCGGTCGCAACCACCACTTGAATTAAGATTTACCATTCTCAACTTATGCTAAACCACTTGATCTTTGAATAGGATTTGGACATTCATGCTCTGGTTTTTTTCTTCAAATTTTGATGAAACAACTTGCTTTGGAGTATAATAAGTGGTGCATGTCGCTAGTTGAACTTGTTGGAGAATGGTAGAACACGTAGCTCTTGCTTCACTGGATGCTTGTATATTTTCTCAAAGAAGTTATTCTGTTTCTTGATTTCCTCCTTTACTTTTGTAAATCAATGCACAAGATTCGATCTAAAACATATCTAAAAATCAACAAGTAAACACAGCAAGTATCATACAAGATTTATTTATATGGTAATAAATGAACTTAAGGAAAGTTTAATAGTAAACTAATCTTTCTTTAAATTTAATTAATTAACCTATCAAATAATATCTATGATGATAGTTGAATAATCTATATTAGCTACAATATGAAAATAGAAAATTGCGTCTTATTTTGGGTGTTAAAACCCTAGAATTCACAACCACAATATTATATTGAAATAGCTTACCATCGGTTATAAGAAGAGAAAACTAATAATAAAGGAACTTGTTGTATTTCATTCAATCTCTATAACGAATTTTGTACAATATATATAGCTATACAAACTTGTGTAAAAAGAAAATAAAGAATCTTCTTATTACAACAAAACAGAAAGAAGGAAAAACAGAATGAGTGGAAGTAATAGAATGCTAGTAACAATGCTTCTATACTCTTGCGCTTCCAGACTCTTCCATCCTTCTCGAATCATAGTTGGCTGCTAATGCATCTTGAGCTGATGACTGTGGTGACAACTCACCTGCAAACATATCAAGTTGCTCTTTACGATTTAACAGCCCCCGCAAGATGAAGAGTAGATATCAACTACTCCCATCTTGTTCATGTGCAAGTAAAGATTCGAAGAATTCAAAGCTTTGGTTAACATGTCTGCCAATTGCGAACCAGTGTGAACATGTGATGCTTCCATTTTGTATTTTGTCTCTAATAAGATGACAATCAATTTCTATATGTTCTTTCATGAAAACAGGATTTGTGGCAATGTAGATGGCAGATTTGTTGTCACTGTATAATGTTGATGCCTGCCTATGTTCGATTTGTAATGATTCAAATAGGTATCTCATCCATGTTAGTTCAAAGCAAACTTGTGCCATTGCTCTGTATTCAGCTTCAGAGGATGATCTCCAAACCACATTTTGCTTCTTCGATTTTCATGACACTAGTGAAGAACCAATTAAAACACAATAACATGTTACAGATCTTCTTGTATTTGAATAGGCTTCCCAATTTGAATCTGAGTAACCTTTCAGCTGGAGATCAGAAGTAGAAGAATAAAACAACCCTTGACCTAGTGCCCTCTTAAGATATTTTAGTACTTTATTTGCTGCATGTAGATGTGGCACTCTTGGCTTATCTATATATTGACTCAATAATTGAATTAAGTAGGATAAATCAGGTCTTATTATAGTTAGGTATAGCAATCGTCCTATCAATCTTCTATAAATGGAGGGATCAGCAAGTAAACCTCATTCATCCTTAGCTAATTTAATATTTTGATCAAGATGTATTTTTGATGGTGCTAAGCATATTGATACTGAGTCTCCCAAGATATCTAGTGCATATTTTCTCTGATATGTGTATTCCATGTTCTAATCTTGCTACCTTAATTCCCAAAAAAAATACTTCAACTTTCCTAGATTTTTGATTTTGAACTTTGCATCAAGGACATCTTTGAGATTATTTATAGTATCCATACAATTTCCAGCTAAAATAACATCATCAACATATACCAAATGGCTGTGAATGAATCTTGAGTGGTCATAGTGAACAAACTGTAGTCTACCCTTGATTGAGTGAAACCATGCTGAATAATGAAACATGGCAGCTTTGAATACCATTGTAGTGAGGCTTGCTGAAGTCCATATATACTCTTGCGAAGCTTGCACACTTTTGAACCTCCATCAGCAACATAACCAGGGGTAACTGCATGTATACTTCCTTATCTAAATCACCATGTAAAAAAAGTATTATTAACATCCAACTGATACAAAAACCATCCTTTTATGGCTGGAGTAGCAAGCAAACTTTGAATGGTCACAAGTTTTGCCACATGAGAGAAGGTTTCATGGTAATCTAGACATTCTTGTTGTGTGTACCCCTTTACAACTAGTCTAGCTTTGTATTTTTCAATACTTCCATCTGCTTTGAACTTGATTTTGTATATCCACTTACACCATATTGCCTCTTTATCAGGTGGGAAATCAACAATAAGCCATGTATCAGTTAACTCAAGTGCCTTAATCTATGTCCTCATGGCTTCACACCATTTAGGATGATTGACAGCTTTATGATAAGGGCTCGATCTGTGAAGTTATGGAGGTGACAAAAGCTTTATGAGAAATTGACAACTTATCATATGATATGCTATTACTAAAAGGATAACAAGTACCTGAAGGAATGGAGTCCTTTGCCTTGTTCAAGTTCTGCAATGGAGTCAATGAAGTGGCTTGTTGGCAAATGAACTCCTGTAGGTGCAAAGAAGTTCTCTTGATTCTATTTGATCTCCTTGATAAATGATGGGTGATTTGATCTGCTTCTATATATGCAATATTCAAATAAGTTTGTTGAAGATTTTGAAAATCAATGGTATTAGTGTGTTCAATGTCTTCAACGGGACTAGGAACTGATGGGGGGTAGATTATTGAATTCTACAGGGTTTACAGATGTGCAATTGTTTGGAATGGAGATAGATGGATTTTGAGAGAAGCATAAATGTGCAGGACTTGGTAAATTATTAATCTTTACAGCATTTGCTTCCTTGAAAGGAAACAAAGTTTCTTGAAAAACCACATTTCTGGATATGAAAATTCTCTTGGTTTCTAGATCAAGCAGCTTGTACCCCTTTATTTCAAATGGATATCCTAAAAAGACACATTTTTTGGCTTTAGAGTCAAATTTATGTCTACCTTGAATGAGGGTTGTAGCAAAGGCAAGACAACAAAAAACCTTTAGGTGAGAATATGTTGGCTTTGTTCGAAACAAAAGTTCAAAAGGGCTTTTGTGATCTAAAAGAGTTGAAGGGGTTCTATTTATCAGAAACACAGCAGTTAGAACACAATCATTCCAGTATTTTAATGTAATGCTATTGAAACCTGATAGCCCTTGGAATATTCAATATGTGTTGATGCTTCCTCTCAATTATGGCATTTTGTTGAGGGGTTTCAACACACGATTTCTGATGTATGATCCATGTTTCAAGATAAAATTGTCTCATATCAAATTCTCCTCCATTATCAGTTCGAATGACTTTTATTTTAGTTTTAAATTGTGTTTCAATCATGGTGTTAAAGTTTTGTAACACATTAGAAGCTTCAGAATTTAGTTTCAGCATGTATACCAAGGTGCATCTACTGAAATCATCAACTATGGTTAAAAATAACGAGATCCATCATAACTGATTTCATTGCAAGGTCCTCAAAGACCACTATGTATGAAATCAAAACATTTTTCTGATTTGTGTTGGCTAACGGAAAAGGAAGCTTATGTATTTTAGCTAAAGGGAAAACATAACATGGCTTCAAATTATCTAATTTGGGAATGACACCTTCAAAGGAAAAGACAAAATGTGATGGGTGTCCCATTCTGTAATGCTAGATATCAAAGTCTTCAAACGGATTAATTACAAAGGCTGAAATGGAAGGAGTTGCAGTAAGGTAAGTTAAGCTTTGCTGAAGAGCTTCAGGAGACACTGTTGTTTGTAGGATATGATAGAGGCCACACTTCAATTCACCCATTCCAGTTGTTGTCCAAGTCAAAGGGTCCTATATGTAGCAACAATTAGAGAAGAAAACAACACATCAATGTAATTCCTTAGTTAGTTTTCTAATAGATATCAAATTGAAGGAGAAAGAAGGGATACAAAGCACATCATGAAGGGTTAAAGACTTTGTGACATCGACTTTTGAGTCACAGGTACATTGTTTCCATTTGGGAAAGCTACAGAGCATATAGCCTGTGATATAATAGAATAAAATTATGATGGTGAGCAGACCATATGATCTGTTACACCTGTATCTAGAATCCAAGGTACATTGGAGTTGTTTCCTAGTTTGGTTTTAATGGTGGACAAGCAATATGATATACCAGAAAGTTTTGGAATTGCGTTGTCTGAGGCTGAATCATCATTTTGGACTTGGTTTGCTGATTGTTTGAGAATGGCCATGAGTTGAGTATATTGTTCCTGAGTTAAAGATAATTGAGCTTTGTTATTATGTTGTTCCTGATTCAGAGACATGAGAGCTAAGACTTGATTTACTGTTGGTTTGTATTTGTTCCTTCATTCAAGTTTGTGGCCTGATGGATATCCTTGTAACTTGAAGCATTTGCCTGCCTTATGGCCAGGCATTTGGCAATGAGAACACACCGATTTATTTGGATTGGCCTTGAATCACCTCTCAAGAGAGTGCCCTGCAATTTTACAATAAGTGTAGTGGTAGTTATCCCTCTTTTGCAACATAGAATTTTGCCTTCCATTTTCTCTCAAGTGTCCTCTAGCAATGAAGGATAAAGATTCGTTGATAGGCCCTTTTATAGATATTTGCCTCCTTTTTTCTTCTTGTTGTATGGTTGTATATACTTCATTCAAGGTAGGAAAAAGGTTTTATTAACAGAATTTGGGCCTTAAGATCCTTATATGATTCAGTTAGTCTCATTAAAAACTTCATCACCCAGTCTCCTTGCTGATTATGCACCACCACTTTTATACCTACACAAGTGCAATTGGGGATAGATTCATAGTTCAACAGCTTATCCAAAAGAGTGAACTTAGAGAAATAAATATTTACATCATCTTGATTCTGAACCAGAGTTACAATAGGTTGCTTGATTTCATAGATCCTGGGTGCATTTTGCTGTACAAATCGTTGTTCTAGTTCCACCCACAAAAGATGTGCTGTCTCAACATACACTGTACTACACTTGATGTCCAGTGTCATAGTGTTCTAGAGCCAAGTAATCACAATGTCATTGCACCTAAGCCATTGCTCTATTAGAGGATCATTCTGATCGTTTGGCTCGCAGAGTCTTCCATCAATGAATCCCAGTTTATTTTTAATCCTAAGAGCTCGCTTCATTGATATGTCCCAAGATTGGTAGTTGTTTGCTTCTGACATATGTGTAACTAGCACAGCTCCAGTACCGTCATTGCTACCAATAAAATAAGCGTTGTTTGTGATTGTTGAATCATAAGTTTTCAAATTAGATCCAATGTTAGGATTTGTATTTATGTGTTGATTAGTATTTGTATTTGGAGGAGTATTTGAAATTTCAACATTTTGATATGCCATAACTATGCTCTGACACCATATAAGAAGAGGAAACTAATAATAAAGGAACTTGTAGTATTTCATTCAATCTCAATAATGAATTTTGTACAATATATATAGCTATACAAACTTGTGCAAAAAGAAAATAAAGAATCTCATTGTTACAACAAAATAGAAAGAGAGAAAAACAGAATGAGTGGAAGTAACAGAATGCTAGTAACAATGCTTCTATACTCTTGCGCTTCTAGACTCTTCCATCCTTCTTCGATCACAGTTGGCTGCTGATGCATCTTGAGCTGATGATTGTGGTGACAGCTTACCTACAAGCATATCAAGTTGCTCTTCACGATTTAACTTCAGTTACTTGGACCTGTATCGTATTTTCATGTTTTTGGCAATTTTTCTTCGACATTTAAAAATTAAACTATATAAGGTAAGTTTTATCAAACACTCTTATTCTCCATTTTTCTCTTGTGCAGTAGTATATTATGTTTTTTCAGAGTTGACAGTGGTATCAGGGCTATTTTTTTAAACTAAAATCTATTGCCCTTTCCAAAAATTTGTAGTGAATTAGAGTAGCAACAAAAGACCCATTTACATTTTTCCCTTCGTCTCGGATATATATATTCTTCTATGAACAAGTTCTGCATCTCATTTGCCACCAATTTTTCAATTGATTCAAAGGACTTTGTATTGCAACAATAATCAAAGATGGTAACTGAAAATTTTGTGCAGCCTGCCATTCTCCCATTTTGATGCCCATTATGATCATTGGAAAGAACTTTTTGAGATCTAAGGAGTACTGACATGTTTCTAAATATGGTGTAGCAACTCCCGCTGTTGAAGTGGCACCTACAGAAGCACAAAAAATAAAGTTGGAGGGTTTGAAGTTTGAAAGACTTGAAGGTAAAGAACTACTTGTTCCAGTCCATTCGTCGATCTATCCTGAAAAAAAATTGTTGTCAACAAATAAAATTTGAAAAATATTTTGGATTCAATGAAGAAAAAATTTCAAGTCTCTTCTAGAGTGAAAACTTTGAGAAGGGATTTTGAGAATCTAGAAATAAATGACGATGAATATGTTCTCAGCTATTGTACAAGAACAATGGAGATAGACAACCAAATGCAATTCCACAGTGAAAAGATGGAAGATTTACCATTATTGAGAAGAGATTGTGTTCATTGGCATCGAAGTTTGACTATGTTGGATGCTCAATTAAAGAATTTAATGATATAGATGCACTCTTTCTTGTTGAACACGACAGTCTTTATTGGTACACAAAGAGTTTGCAGTCATTTGTGAAAGTATGTGTTTTTTGAGATAGGAAAAGGGAATATATATGTAGAAATTGTACAAATTCAAAAAAAGAGTTACCTAAAGATGTTTTTGTTTCTCTACACTTAACGGGTATTCACAAAACCTTGTCGAAAATTTAAAAGAGTCACCAGATTTCTCTCAAGTTTTCTGTGTATTTGAAGATTAAAATGCGAGGTAAAAAATTCCAAAAGATGAGCAAATGCCACTTTTATAGGCAGGGCCTCGTCTCCCCAACAATTGGATCAAATCGAGAAGATCTGGAACATCCATCCGAACCGTTGAACCCAAAGGATCCAAATTAAAATTGAATGAAGGGTTGAGATAAAGCCATGCATTTCAAGCATGCGTAAAGACACGTGGCCTCTAAAGACATAAAGACACAAGATATCATTTCCATTAATTACTTGAGGTATTGCATGTCATAGAACAAAATGACACCTCAGCTCCCATCTTTTGAAAACACATAACCTTTCAAATCATTAGTGTAAGGTCAGGAACACACAATATTAATGTTGAGAAACAACGATAAAATGATATCTCAAAAAACAATGTGCAAACGTTAAAGATAACACAAACGATATATTTTGGCCTAAAACCCCGGAGGTTCGACTACTGCTTCTAACACTTACTGCTCCCGTTGATCATCCAATAAATAAGATTTATGCTCGGTTCCACTATATAGCCCAAAACGACAACAAAGATTACAAATGTTCAGCTAATACACTGAAACGATACAAGAACACCAACGATCGATCCACAAAGAATCACCAAGAATCTTTACGAACCCACAAAAATAGTAACTCGAGAGAACTCAAAACTCTCTTACAGATATTCACTTAGAATATCACTAAACAAGGGTTAAAAATTACAGATTGAGAATCTCAAATCTCTAATTTGAGATAAGAAAACCCTAGAAGACGAGAGAACTTCTTTAAATTCAACATAGAGAATGAATGGATGAAAACCCTTCAAAACCAAAAACCAAGTGTAAAGTGAGTTGTCGCCCCAATAAAAGCATCCAGAAACAAATCCAAATGACCAAGGTCTAAACACATGTCTCAATTTGGTCAAATGTGCATTTTAATAAAGTTGTAATATCAAAAAAATGCGATTTTAACACAAATTCTGGAAGCACCAACCGAACCAAGGTTCGAGTCTTCACATTCTCCACCTTGCTACTAGAATTTGGGAATATAGTATAGGCTAGAGCACAACCACAATTATTTTTCATTGGCTCAAAGTACATGTTCATGTATTACAAAGAATCAACAGATAAAAGTTTCAAACAATTTACAAATCTATTCAAAGGAATCGCTTTTGTACCCACATCAGATGGATTATGTTGAGTTGCAACTTTACCGATTCTAAAAATTTCTCTTGAAATAACATCTCTTATAAAATGATATTTAACATCAATATGTTTTGTTCTATCATGAAACATAGGATTTTTGTTCAAATGAATGACACTTTGATTTATCAGATAACAGTATAGCATGATTATCAACAAAATCAAGTTCAGACAATAAAACATTTAACCACATTCCCTCTTTAACAACATCAGTAGCAGCAATATATTCTGTTTATGTAGAAGATGGAGCAACAACTTTTTGAAATTGTGATTTCCAGCTTACAATTGAACCATATAAGGTATAAAAATAGGATGAAGTTGATCTTCTATTAACTTTATCTCCAGTATAATCATAATCAGTATATCCTTTTAAAGTTACACCATATTTACTTTATCTAAACATTAAACCTAAGTTAGGTGTACCTTTAAGGTATCTTAATAACCATTTTAAAGCATTCCAATGTTCTACTCCAAGGTTACTCATAAATCTGCTTAATATGTTAATACTATAAGTAAGATATGGTCTGGTACAAATCATCAAATACATAACAGCACCAATAGCATTTGTATAAAGAACTTTAGACACTTTAGCATATTCTTCTTCAGATTTTGGACAATATTCAAAAGACAGCTTAAAATGATTAGCAAGAGATAATGTTACAAGTTTATAGTCTTGCATGTTAAATTTTTTCAAAACTTTAATCACATAGTTATGTTGGTTCAAAAATAACAAGTATTTTTCTGTACTTCTCCAAATCTACATGCCTAAAATCCTTTTAACAAAACCAAGGGCATTCATTTCAAACTCAGATTTCAATTTCAATTTAATTATATCAATTCAGACTCATCACAATTGGCAAGCAGCTTATCATCCACATAAAGAACTAGATACGGAATTTTTTTTACCTCCATTACCTTTACAGTATAGACAGGAGTCATCTAAAACCAAGTTTTAGAACATATCAAATCTTTTATACCATTGTCTAGGAGTTTGTTTTAAACCATGTAAGGATCTCTTTAACAAAAAAAAAAAAAAAGTTTCATCAGGATCTCCTATTTCAAAACTAACGGGCTGCCTCATGTAAATTATTTCATCTAGATCACCATACAAGAAAGCAGTTTTAATATATAATTGATCAAGTTCCCATTTAAATTGAGAAACAAAAGCAAGCATCTAACAGTAGTATATTTCACAACATGAGAAAAGATTCCAGTGCAGTCAACACATTTTTTTAATAAAACATTTTGCAACAAGTCTAGCTTTATATCTAATATTTTTACCTTCTTCTTTCCCTTGTTTTACTTTATAGTGAAGACATTTCATCTTCCTGGCAGCTTTCCAATTTTTACTTTCTTTACACTTAATGGCATCATTACAGGAGTTTAGCTCATTTTCAACCTGTTCTTGATAAGTGAAAAACAAAATCATCACTATCAAATCTAAGTAGAAGGTCTAATCTGCCTTATCTCTATATCTCTTGTGAGTCGATACTCATCAGAAGAAGAGTAGTAGGATTAGATTGGTCAGATTGATCAACTTCTTGATCATTTACAATTTTAGGTTCAAGACCAGTTTCTTCTACACTAGATATAAGAGTGTTTTGCTCTATTTGTGAAGTCTCCACCTCAATTAGAACATCTTTATCAAATACATTTTTTTTTCCTTTTAAATATGTCATTAAAGATTCATTGAAAATAACATCTTTTCTAACAATAACTCTACACCCATTTTCGCATTTAACCCATAATCTGTAGCATTTAACACGTTTATCATAACTCAAGAAAATACATTTAAATGATCTAGGTTCTAATTTTCCAATATTTTGATGAGCATATGCAACACAACCAAATACTTTTAAATGAGAATAATTCACAGAACCATTAGACCAAACAGATTCAGGTACTTCAAAATTTAAATATTTGGTAGGACTTCTATTAACAAGATATGTAGCAGTTGTAAGAGCTTCATCCCAAAAAAGTTTAGGCAAACCAGAACTCAAAAACATACATCTAACTTCGTTTAATAGAGTCATATTCATTCTTTCAACTATTCCATTTTTTTGAGGAGTATAGGTAACAGTTATATGCCTCAAAATGCCATGTTCAATACAAAAATTATTGAATTTATGATTGCAAAATTCCAAACCATTGTGATCAGTTTGATTTTCAATTTTAGTTTTTCAATTTTTAAAGATAGAGAATGTTTCATCTTTATTTTTTTAATAAGAAGACCTAAATTTTTCTTGAAAAATCATCAATGATCAGTAAATAATATCTGAAACCAAATAAAGTGCTCACAACAGCAAGACCTCACAAACCATCATGTAAATATTCTAATATTTGTTTGGATTTATGAATTCCAGTTGGAAAATGTATTCTGACTTGTTTTTCTATCATTGTTCACAAGAACTAGGATCACCAACATTTAATTTTTCAAAAAACTCATTTTGATTGTAAAGAATTCAAACTCTTTTTCTCAATATGGCCAAGTCTATCGTGCCATAATTTTGTCAGTGTAAAATTTTCAAATACACCAGAAGCAGTTAAACCAAGTAAAGGTTTGACTTTCAAAAAATAGAAACCATGTTTCTTAGGGGTGCTAATGATTAAATCACTGCCCCTAAGAATTTAAATATGTCCTTGGTCCAAATTTATGTTAAACTCCATATCATCTAACATACCTAATGACACTAGGTTCCTCTTCAAGTCAGGAACATACCTAGTTCCTTTTAGAAATAGAACATTACCATTTTTCAATAACAATTTTATAGTACCCATCCCTCTTACTTTACATGTAATAGTATTTCTCTAACTTGAGTCAAGAATTCATTCATCACTCAGTTGTTTTTCCACATTAACAAGGATTAGACTAGTTTTAGACTTAGCTTTATTATACACTAAAGCATTACTCCCACTATCAAAATTCTTTTCTTTTGAATCATTTTACTTCTTAAAACAGTCTTTAACAAAATATCCCAACTTCCCACAATAATAACACTTCTTACCTTTAACCTTATTTCTGAACTTGTACTTATCACTCAGTTTATTTTTATTTTCAATAAAAGACTTAGAGTGATAATTTGTTTTACCAAAAACTTTTCCTTTTACTAAAAAATTATCTCCATTTTTTTATTGTTATCAGAATCAGCTATCATTTCAGGAGCCTTATTTTTCAAAGAATTCATTATAACATCAACATTAAGTTATTCCCTACCATACTCTAGAGCAACCTTGATGTATTTATGTCTGTAACTAATGGAGTTTAACAAGACTACAGCCATCTGAACTTTTGAAAAAAATTCATCACAGTCGGTCAAGTCTAAGGTAAGTTTTGTAAATCTGTTTAAATTTTCATCCAAATCATCTGAGGGGTCCATTTTGAAATAGAACAATTGTTTTAATATGAAACGCTTATTTGGAGTAGTTTTTGTCACATATTTGGAATAAAGTTTAGTCCACAATTCAGAAGCAATTTTTGTTTCACCAATACTCCTTATCATATTTTCAGATAAATACAAAAAAATAGTACACCAAGCAACTTCTTCAAGTTCAGTTTTCCTTGCAGGAAGTAAATCAGCAGGCCAACTATCATCTAAAGCCCTAACACATATCTTTTGCATTAAAATAGCCTTTATTTTTTACTCCAAGTATTGAAATCACCTTTTCCGTCAAATTGACTAACTTCAAACTTAGCAGGAGTCATTTTGTAGTCAAGTATGATTCACAAATAAAAGACAATTTCACAAATTTGCAAAGAACAACAAGAGTACAGATTGGTGACAAGCACAAATCATTGTAATATACTTAGTAAAACAAGATTTTTTAAATTTCAAGCACGCGGAGAGAATATGCAGATCAAGACTCACAATAAAACACTGTAACAGAGATCACAAGACTATGTTTCAAAGATTCCACCTACAAGATCCTCCAAGTAACACTTGTACTTGATTTATCTCAAATTCTCAAGACCTCGTAGAAGTCTTTGGACAAAGATTAATCTCAAAGGGGTTATTGTGTACGGTAAATCAAGGGAAAAATCAAGAAACCTAATTTTTGAAAAAAAGAACTTTACAAAAAAATTTGAAGGATCTCACCCAACAAGTTCAAAAAACTAGATTACCTTTCAATATTGCTTGTCCGCAATTCCAAAAATTTAGATTTATTGCAGATCAACCAATTTCTCCAAGATCCATGTATCTTATTCATCAATAATGGCTCCGATACCATTGTAAGGTCAGGAACACACGATATTTATATTGAGAAACAACGATAAAATGATCTCTCAGAAAATTATGTGCAGAAATTAAAGATAACACAAACGATATATTTTGGCCTAAGCCTCGGAGGTTCGATAACCACTTCTAACGCATACATTCCCCGTTGAGCGTCCAATAAATTAGATGTATGCTCGGTTCCACTATATAGCCCAAAATGGCAACAAAGATTACAAAAGTTCAGCCAATACACTGAAATAGTACAAGAACACTTATCTCTCAAATATAAAACGATCGATCTACGAAGAATCACCAAGAACCTTCACAACCCCATAGAAACAGTAACTCGAGTGAACTTAAAACTCTCTTAGAGATATTCACTCAGAATATCACTAAATAGGGGTTAAAGATTACATATCGAGAATCTCAAACCAGATATTTGAAAGAATAAAACAGAAGAAGAAAGCCCTAGAAGACGAGAGAATTTTTTCAAAAACAACATAGAGTGAATGAATGAAAACCCTTCGGAACAAAAGCCAAGTGTAAAGTGAACCATCGCACCAATAGAAGCATCCAAAAACAAATCCAACGGCCAAGATGTAAACACATGTCTCAATCTGATTAAAGCATTTTAATAAAGTTGCAATATCAAAAAAGGCAATTTTAACACAAATTCTGGAAGCACCGTTCGAGCCAGGGTTCAAGTCTTCACAATTAGCACAATTTCCATTAATGTCACTTCACATTAAAGACATGGGAATTAGCCACTGCAACCATGCTTTTCCGAAATGAAGAAGCTTTATTCCTGCAACATGGTATCTCATCTGTATGACTGTGTTTATCCTAAGTAAAGAGGCCTCATCTTTGATAAATGAGAATATTGTTATATTCCTCGTCCCACAATACAAGCCACGTGACAATCTGCTAAAAAGACAACAAGAAGCCACTCAATGCCCGCGTTCTATGTTACTTCATTGACCAAAGCCTGGCTGAGGCCCCTACATGAATAGGCTGAAGTGATCCTCATCCGAAGTGACTGAGAGAGGCCGAACCTCCATTTTTGAAACGAGGTCCTACAATTGGCTACAGTGTATTTTTGAAGCGATAAGCCTATGTTTTAGTGATGACAACCCGCCCCGCCCCGCCCCGCCCCGCCCCGCCCCGCCCCGAACGGGTTGGCGGGGCAGGGCACGCCAAGAATTAAAAAAAAATTAAT
>CAIGRP010128643.1:0-16696 GCA_903798385.1 Fraxinus cuspidata | reverse complement strand
CGTATGTGCAAGACTGATACCGTATATACGATTTAGTGGATTTACAAATACCGTATATGCAATTAATAGAGATACTGTATTAGCAACTTATCAAAAGAATAGAGCAAATAATTTTATTAACAGCAATAAAATAACCAAAACAAATAATTTAAATTGCAGTAAAATAAATTTCAAACCGATGCCTGTGCGAACACAGTTTCCTTAAAACATATTTGCCCCCTCACTGTACGTACTTAAAGTTTAATTTGAGCGTCTGCTTTCCAGGATATAACGGTAAAATAGTAGAGTCAGAGCACCACAGATTTTACTCCGACGAACTGATTTAGTACCCAAAAAATATCATCAAAAATCGAAACTAGAAAATTCCACAGAGACACAGTACCGTAAACGATGCAATATGTAAAACAATGATTTTTCGCTTTCCTTTTCTGTGTTTAAATTGTGGAAAAACGGATCTCATATATAGATTTTTAACTCCTAGAAATCTATCCTTTAATTCATTGGTAATAACTACAGGAGTTTGAAACGTTTCTGAAGTTTCAGAAACCAAAAGTTAGTTCTAGAAAGCAGAAAGAAAAATTCAAAACGTACCTTCTAAAGTATAATCCTATATAAAGTGATTTTTGATTTTCTCATTTTCCTATGTGGGACAACCATTAATTGGTTTCCTTCCAACACTTAGATTTCTTTCAATTTGCACACTTTGAGCTCCAATTTCTCATTCATCCGAACATCATTTTTGACAAGTAAATATATGATTTTGATATTCTCATAGAGGAGAACATAAATCAATTTTCATATTTAAAAATGAACAATCGAGTCCCACTCAAATTTAGCTCCAAAGTCAGCCACATAAGCCAATTTTCCAACAGTTTTGTTATTAATTTTTTATTCCAGCTCGAATTTTATCTTAAAAAGTCAATTTTATTAAGAGGAAAAATTCAAACTATTATATATTTGATTAGTTTTATGACTAATTCACGTAGGATTTTTCCGTAACATGTCATTATAAAATGGTGGTGTGTTTAAGAACATCGATATTGAAATTCGATAACTCGTTTGAGAATCTAGACTGATTAAATGACTTGTTTGAGTGTTTTGAACTTTAAAACTAAACGAAAACATGAGCTTCATTTTAAAATGTCAATAATGTTAAGACCCTTATATATACTAATCAGAGTTGAACGTGTATTGCACGTTATTTTGAAATGTTTTAAAAATGTCGTGAAAGTAATGTTTGACACTTCATTTACCGTTTTTATCTAAAGGTGAAAGAAATGTTAAGTCCCTTATATATACTAGTCAGAGTTGAACGTGTATTGCACGCTATTCTGAAATGTTTTAAAAATGTCATGAAAGTAATGTTTGACACTTCATTTACCATTTTTATCTAAATGTGAAAGAAATACAAGCCCCAAAAAATAAATGTTAATTATTATACATGCACGTAAATAATGAAATATATACTTAAGTGTGAGTATTAGAACTATAATTAAATGCATAAATAAAGATGGATGGCAAATACGATACATGAATTAATGTGAATGTTAATTAATTTAGAATTAATATCCAGGAATATATACTTGACAATAAATGCTAAATCATGTATATTAAATGAATATAAATTATTTTCCAATCAAGTGAAATTGGATGCTAATTAGCATATATGAACGTGAATAATGAATTACATTCTTAAATTTGAAATTTCAATTAATATTAATTAAATGGATGTAAATTTTAATTAATTGAGAATTAATAACAATGACATAAACGTGAATGTGAATATGAAATTCTAATTAATATTAATTAAATGAATGTAAATGTAAATGTAAATTAATTGAGAATTAGTTATAGTATTTATTAGAGCTTGTAAATTAAATACATACCGGAAAAAGAAAAATAAGATATTATTGAAATAATTGAATTGTAGTAGGACTATAATCGCACAAGAAATGATTCTCGCTTGAAGTGATAATAATTATATATTATAAATTTGATCTAAATGTGAAATAAATGCAAGCTCTTGAAAATAAATGTTAATTATTATATATGCACGTAAATAGTGAAATGTAAAATTATATGTGAGTATTAGAATTATAATTAAATACACAAATGAAGATGGATGGCAAATACGATACATGAATTAACATGAATATTAATTAATTTAAAATTAATACTAAGGAATATCTACGTGACAATAAATGGTAAATCATGTATACTAAATGAATATAATTTAATTTTCAATTAAGTAAAATTTGGTGCTAATTAACATATATTGACGTGAATAATGAACTGCATTCTTGGATTTGAAATTCTAATTAATATTAATTAAATGAATGTGAATACTAATTAATTGAGAATTAATAACTTGGATATGAATATGAATGTGAATTCTAATTAATATTAATTAAATAAACGTGAATCTTAATTAATTAAGAATTAATTATAGTATTTATTTTAGTTTGTAGATTAAATATATATTGAAAAACGAAAAATATGATATTATTGAAATAATTAAATTGTAGTATAGCTATAATCCTCTAAAAAAATGATTCTCTCTTGATGTGATATTTAATATGTTATAGATAATTGATGTGAGATTTACACTTAACGAGGTCCGCTTCCAAATTTTTTTTGGATTAAATGTCTAATCTCGAAGAGAAATAATGAGTAATGACACAAAAATTAAAAACAAGTAAAATATATAACACTTGCCCACGTTTAGCCCTCAATTTCTAAAATTCATTTTTAATCACATATATTTATTCAATAAAATAATTTTGTACGTGAATTAATAAATTTTCTTTATTTTTCACCACACATTCTTTGAAAAAACTTATTTTCTTAAATTCTATTATCAAAAAATATCTACCAAATAGGGAAGAGTAATTAATTCTCAGTTTGAGAGTTACATTTATTTATTAGAGCAAATTTTTGATATAGTGCACAAGACAATTGTTATATAATTAATAGTTGTTCAAAATTTGGATCCTTTATGGGCTGAAATGTTAATGAATTAATGATGAATTTGGATAGCAATATTGGGTGATTTATGCTTAACCATGAGTACACATGGGCTAAATGGCAATGCGCGTGCGCGACCTTATTTGCAGAAAAATTCAAAATTTAGATGTTCGATTGATTTTTTGTTTGAATTTTTTGTGCCTTTTGGTGGAAATTTTCCAACTTTTCACGAGTGTTTAGAGCATTTTCGTGGGATAATATTAGAAATCTATAAATATGTGATAGATTTTCAATTCCAAATATAAGAATAAACATTGGAAGTCATCATTCATTCTACACTTGAATTTCCCTATTCTATATACATGTTCAAACATTCTTCAAGTTTTCAACAAGTTCGACTAGAAATATTCATTTTACTTTTGTACGTCTTTTTTGAAAGATTGTCAATCCTCTAAAGTATTTGTCGAAAATCCTAAAAGCATACTATAGAAGGCATATACGTCTTCAAGCCTTATTTTTCGTTTCTATCTTATGCAAACCTTAGCACAAGCATATAGTGAAGTATAATGAAAAGTCTAGATATATAAGTCTAAAACATGAGTATGTGAGAAAATTAATCAAGCATGGAGTAAATTCTCTCACATATGTTAAGTCTAGTGAAAACTTAACTGATTTGTTGACTAAACATCTTACAAGAGAGTTACTAAATTCAAAATTGAGTAGGATGAGGTTGAAACTCTTTGATTAAAAGGTCCATCAATGACGACAACTCTACCTAACTACACAAAACAAGTATATCTAGGTTCAAATGGCAATAACAAGTCATTCAATAGGTGGATAACTTTCAACACTATTAACCTATTATAAAATCATATCATTGATAAATAGTGTTAGTTGTTATGATTGAAGTGATGAGTTTATAAATTCTTAATGAGGTCCAATAAGAAAGTACAATTACCTCTAAAAATAACAAAAATATTGAAAAAACTTCACATGTGTGAATTTCGAGGTGGTGCCGCTTTAATAGAGAATTAAAATTTCTCCCTTAAAAACTCAACGAATTGGATAAGTTTATGGCCACTAAGCGAGTTTGAAGAGCTTGTGCAACAATAACACCCATGTGTGTGATTTCATTAGTGTTACAAGGAAAAACTGGTTCAAAACTATCTTGCTACTTGAAATTTCGATAATATTTTGTGAGATTTATACAGTGATTATATTTAAATCTAAAGACATCTCATCCTTATGCATCATAGTTCACAGGTGTGAATATGTGGAAATTTTGAACAAGTGGAAGATTGTTATATAATTATTTGTTGTTCAAAATTTTGGTCCTTTTTAAGCTGAAATATGAATGAATTAATGATGAAATTGAAAGACAATATTTGGTAGTTTTTGCTTAACAATGCGCATGCATGGTCATTACGCATGGCCTTGTCCATAGAAAATTGAAGTATTTTTGCTCCTACCATGCTTACGCATGGTTCAAAAGTTTAGTCACTGAGTTGATTTTTTATTTGAATTTTTTGTGCCTTTTGGTACTAGGAACTTTTCACAAGCATTTGGAACCTTTTCGTGGTATAATGTTATAAATTTATAAATAAGTGATAGATTTTCAATTCCAAACATAAAAAAAATAATTAGAAACCATCATTCATTCTACACTTGAATTTTTCCTATTCTATACACATATTCAAACCTTCTTCAAATTTTCAACAAGTTCGACTAGAAATAATCATTTTGCTTTTGTGTCGAAAATCTTAAAAGTATACTAGATAAGGCGAATATCGTTTTTAGGATAGCATATCATATATGTGTTCGAGCCTTATCTTCATTTTTATCTTGTTCAAAGTCCCATCTCTTTTTTCTTCTCTTCAATATTTCCAATAACAATTACAGCTCGACTTTGAAGTCATGTTTCTATGTTTTTTCTCTATCTACTCAAAAAAAAAAATAATAATAACAAAAACTTGTTCTACTACTCCAAGAAAATGAGAATAGTATAATTATAACATCCAACAAAACTTCCGAAAATAGATTATGGTTACAAAATTAATCACGTCTCCGTAAAGTTCTAGTGTAAGAGAATATTTTAAAAAAAAAATAGATAAAATAAGAGACATAATAATTGTATGGGACTCATAATTATTTCGAATAACTTTATAATGAATTTACCTATAAAATTTGACGAAAAATGAGTTTAAAGAATGAGATCAAACAAACTAAATCATTGAGTGCATACTATCAAAAAAATCATTGAGTGCATATAAACGTAAAGGAAACGTGAATTAATTTGCATGCGTTAAGAGAAGTTAGGTTTAAAATTTACTTAAAACTTAGTTTCCAAGTTTTTTTCTAAAAAGCAAAGGTTCAATTAGCTTTTGTCAAGGCTAATGTTAAGAATTGGGGTTCCATCTTAAAATGTCAATAAGAGAAGTAACACAATTCTTTATGAGTTGGTTTATATTTACACCTTTATTCGATGTGAGATTCTATCCCTTAACATGCTCCCGCAAAATGGTGGCTCGTTTGAGCAGACCAATCTTGAAATTCGTGTGCTAACTTTTAGAGTTTTAATCGGATCGAATTGCTCATTAGAGCTTAACGGGCTCTAATACCATGTTAAGAATTGTGATTCCACTTTAAAAGGTCAACCTTGTTAAAAGGAGTAGCTCAATCATTTATAAATTGTTTAGGTTTACATCTTTATTCGATATGAGATTCTATCCCTTAACAGCTAGTCACATAGTAGCACATGTAAATATAATTATATATGATTAATTTTTCATTTGTACTTATTTTGCTCGCTACTTTTTCAAGAATCCATGAGCACTTCTTCAACAAACCCCACCATGCAATGCACCCAAAATTAATCATTCAAAAAGCGAAAACTAAAACTAAGTGATGAGACGTTTTCTTTTCCGTTTCTCTTCTTCTTTTAGAAGGTGGGGGGTGTTTAAAGGGGTTGATTCTTGAATTAGTCAAGTATAATATACTTGTGTAAGTATCAATCATGTATAATATGCTTTTATGTTATATGAAAGATGAGCGTCAGATATGCAACTTTTGCCAATGGTTTTCAAATTTTAACTAAATTATTGCAGAACGATTGAAAAAGAAGAAAAAAAAAGTTGGAATTTTAGCGTGGACAGTATTGAATAACAGTGAAAAGTAGTCATGTCAAATTTCGTAAAGCATCTTTCGAATTAAAACATCGTAAAAGGCTGAGTTCGAAATAATTAGTCAAAAAATGGTTACTAGAAATTGACTTAATAAACCAGTTTTTATCCTTTAATTCGCATTATGGCATTACCTTTTTCAATTTAGTTTGGGGCTACGTTCTTCACCCATTCATTCATTTTGGGTGTCGTTTCGAAGAATAATTGACAAACTTCATATTATTTCTTTCTGATCGAAAAATCGTTTAGTTCAAAATAACAAGCCTAAACTCATTTCTAGAATTAGGTTTAACAATCCGATTTTGTTTCATTTTTAGATGTCGATTTAATTTAAATTCTATTTTAAAGTTGACATGTCTCAGTCATATAATTAAAATTAAAATATACCATATTAAGCCCTAAGTAATTCTTTTTATGAAAAAAAAAAGTAAAAAAAAAAAAATCAGAAAACTTTGTGGGTCCAAGACTCCAATACCCCACTCAAAAGCTCTATTCTTTTGGCCACGTATAATAGATTAGGGTCAATTGTATTTTCTATAAGCACGTTTGAGAATATAAAAGTGACACGAATGTTTATAAATAGCTTTTAAGTATGAGTCAAATATATGCTATGATACTAGAGGGCAGTAAATAAACTGTTAAAAATTGGATATTGGATTACCAAATTTCGATTTATTTTAGAACAGTCATCGTTGTTTACTTTTTATTTCAATTTGATCATTCTTGAATTTCATTTATTTTTTGTACCGGACCATCTCTGCGTTACAAATGATAATTAGATGTGGTCTCCATGTTGCAATCTTCTACACCAAACATCTCATTACGAAAACAACATAATTTAACTGAATAATCAAATTAAGTCCCTCTTTGACAAAACTTTTTTTTAGATATAAATTGGTTAAACTTCTTTTTAGCTATACATTTGAATAAATTTTTTTTTATACATATTTTAATCATTCATTTTATGAGATGCACCCGCTTGTAATCTCAACAAATTTTATCAAATAAGGGACTAAAATAAAAAGGCGAACTTTTGTTTTCACTTTAAAGTAAAATTCAGTGACCAGCATAAAATTTCGCATTAAATTGGCTAATTTCAGTGGGGACGTTTTTAGGGTATTCAAATATATTTTGATTGGTAGGGTGGGAAAGTAATGGTCGGACGACGTTATGAAAGAAGAAAAATATTAAAATTTTGTGTATATTATACTGTGACATTTTTATATCAAGGTGCGAATTGGGCGTATCTTCCCACTACACCAATTTTGTTATTTGAATAGTGGTTCTTTTTAAAATTAGAAGAAAATAGCATAAATTTGGATGAGATGATTTATAAGATAAAAGGCGAGTATCTTGTATGATACGAATAGACGACTTAAATGTGTACGATAAAATATCATCAAATTCCTTAGAAAGTTGGTTGAGAGTGAGCAAAAGTAATTGAATTTTGGCTCAAAAGAATAAAAGACTCAAATACGAGGTTATCAAATTTCTTGAAGAATTAGTCAAGAGGAAACAAGAGCGATTGAATTAAGTACGAGATTTTGCCCGCGAGAATAAAGAGATCGAGTTATGAAGAGATCAAGGAAAGTACAATATGATGATTGGAAGTATTAAATACATTTAATTTTTTTTCAGGGGAAATAATATCTTGCAAATTTCATGACTAATTTACTGATCATCGTTAAAATTTATTTTTTCTTAAATAGTGATTTGTTCATTCAAAAAATAATTTTGAAAATTATAAGCATGTTTGATCAAGCTTGAAAAAGATAACCTTATTTGGCGAAACTTAAAATGTGTTAAACTTTTAAGCTAACACAAATGTTTCCAAAAATCAAATTTTTTAATGATCATATGTGAAAATAAATAATCTACTTATTTCGATACTATGTTTGAAGAAAGCTTTCTACTTTTATGAGAGTTGAGAGTGGAGAAGAAGAAATCCTGTGAATAACTAATAACTTTAATTGAGTCGAATTTTTTCATTTAAATCCTTTTATTACCAATCGAGAAAGTTGGTGACCTAATAATTGGAGAGCTAACTATCGACTCTATAATAAATGACGACATGTTGTATAGGTGAGAGTTTTCATTGTATAGATGTTTGCTTTTGAAGTAATATAAAAAGCTATCTTTTTCAGGAGTGCACCGAGTAATTCTTTTACATAAAAAATAAGAAAAAAAAGTAAATTATTAAGTGCTTATTATCCAAAATATGTGAATAAAAAGTGGAATATGTATTTAATTAGTAAATTGTAGAATAAAAAGAGTATTTGACTAGTTTAGATTATAATTTAAAGTTTGCAAATATATATTATGAGCCTGTTTGAGCCTTATTTTTAGCCTAAAATATATTTTAGGATAGTATTTTGATGAAGAATGTATGTTAAAAAAATAAAAAAAGATTATATTTGTGTGAGATATTATTTTATTAAAGAATATATCATTAAAAATAAAAAAATATATATATATTTTGAGAATAATAGACACGAACTAAAAAAGAACACATTGCTCTTAAAAGTAACTTTCTTTAATTTTAGCCGTACATAATTCACCAAAACAGGCTCGCACAGACATCCTAGTCAGTAGGATCTGCTTACGCGGGTTACTTAACTCTTTCCACTCTCTCTCTACATGTCACCGTATCTATTCATTTCTACCTATATATATGCCACTCCAAAAAAGAAGCCGTATCTCAAACCAAAACCAGCATCCACCAGCTGGATTGCAAACCCGAAATGGACCATTTTTTTCTGACTCTCTCTACAGACATACGTTATCCATACAACTCAAAGTAACAGACACCACGTTATATTCACACACTATTAATATGAATTCTTGAATAGAATTCAATTCCAGTGGCTTCACTTTGCTTATTTCTAAAGACCCTCTATTACTCTGCAAACTTTAGCCTGTAGAGAAAAAAGATATTTTTAATATATACATTTTCAGAAACCCACTTACCTTTGGGTATTTCTTAATCATTTTAATCCTTTCTTCTTTTTTGCTTTTTTTAATTGGGTGTTTCTTTCTAAAAGTGCTTTTCCCAATGTGGGAATTTCGGGTCAATCTCGGTGTTCCAAGACTCAGTTTTTAGCGCAAAGTTGGCATTTTCCAATCATTTTGTAATTTCAAGTTGAATCTTAAGGTGGTTTTTGTGTATTTTGAAGAGTTCCATTTTTTTTTATTTTTTTTTTGGAAAAGATGGATATTTCAGTCGTTTACCCGAGTTAAGCCTAAGAATCTTGAGGTTTCTTTTTTTCACAGAAGTTGCTTTTTTAAGCCATTCCAGTTGTTTTTATGCATTGCAAAGTTGAATCTGAGGTGGGTTTTTGTGATTTGAAGATTTGATTTTTTTTTTATCTCAAAAAGTTGGTTTTTGATATTTTGTAAGTGGTAATGGACACCAGAGGTAGGCTTATTGCTGGCTCTCCCAATAGAAATGAGTTCATTCTCATCAATGCTGATGAAATTGGAAGGGTAAATCCCTTTAATAATTTCAGTTATTTTTGTTCTAATTTCAGTTTTATAGACATCAACTCTGCACCCAACCCCCCCCCCCCCCCCCCCCCCCCTCATACTCTAAGGAGCTTTTTTTTCCTCATTATTTTTGCTGGGATCAATCCATCATTCAACTAAATTAGGAGTTTCTTATAATAGTAGAAAATGCTATATGTATTTCTGCATTTGAATTCTGATTTTTTGAATTTGAGAGGGGTAAAAATGTCTAGTTTTCTTATTTTGGTCATATGATTGAATCTTGGCCTGAGCTTTGTAACAGGAAGAATGTTTTCATGCTTTGTATTTAATATATAGTGATTTGTGCATGTGATATTGATCTAATTTTCCAAAACTCTTCAATTTCATTTTGGCTTCAACTCCAGCTCTAAAATTTTTTGATATTTCTGACATATTTTATAAATACTTATGGGAATCTATTAAAGAGATTATGTGAAGTGAATGAATTGAAAATGCTATTGTACTGCGTCCTCGAGTGAAGAACAGAAAAAAGCCCAGTATTTTGTTGGTGAAATATTTACCTTTGTGATCTGTTTGGACAATACAATGGACCAGATTTTAATTTATTTTCTTCGTTAATACTATTGTACTGGACAAGATTGGACAATAGAATAGCCAAGAAAATAGATTTTTAACTTATTTTTGTGTTTACAATTGTCTAATACTATGTAGTCCACCTAACCAAATCCACAATTGTTGTTTAGGAGTTAGGTCTTAAACAAAATATCGAATGAAAAATGGGAATAAATTGCAATGTTAAATTGGAGGTACGTAGGTTTGCTGTCTATTCAGTCCAGATGTTACTTTCTCTTCTGGGTTATCATTTGATAAGATTGAGAACAAGGTTCATTTGAAATTTAATCCCCCGAGGACCGTGTTATTAAGTACCGAAATTAACAATCATAACTTTATTTTAACAACTAATTTGAAAATAGAGAATTTTCTAATTAAATTAACCATTGAAGTATGCTAAATTAAACAATCTACATTGTGTGTTAAACATTTTGACTTTTAACTTTAATTCAATGAATAAAAGTGTTAGGGCTCATGATTTCACTTAATTTACCCCCTCAAATCTCGCTTCTCAAGTTCAATTCCAAAGCTTATATTCATTGAATTCACTAATTTAATTAATTTACCTCGCTTGAGTTTAAATCAATCAAATCTAGCTAATTAACTCACTATATCTCCATGTGAATCTGAATAAGCCTTACTTATTCGCATTAAATCACATAGGAATTCAATTAAAGACCGCAGAACTAGTAAAGGTGTATTTCTACCTTTTACCAAATTGTCGGATTTTACTATGTGGTCTAGATTAACAACTCACATCTCGGTATGTTAAATCCACAAATTAGAAATATTGGCCAAATATTCCCATGCACTAATAGAAGAATCAAAAGCAGTACTTTAATAAATTAAAAAAACAAAACTTGAGACTTGAATTTAAAGTTAAAATTTATGTTACATTGTTCGTCCCTACCAAAAGTTTAGCTATTTCACCATAGAAGAAGAAAACAGTTTAAAGAAGTAAATACATTATCTGGTTTTAAAGGAAAATAGGACAACGATGAATATCATGCATCCAAGAATTTGCCTTCTTTTATCATGTCTCAATTCTACATTTTTCTCCTCCAAACGTGCTCTATGATATGGCATGAAAATTTCCATTTTCTTGAACTAATTTTGTCCTTTATATAGTCCTTGATTGCCTAGAAATTCTTGCCAAGAAGAATACCGAAAGTTCCCCTATCTATTAGTCCAAAAAATAAAATAAAATTTCTGAATTCTTGAGGGCAGTTTGGGCATGGGAAAGAGGCCTTAGTGGCCACCCGTTTAGCTTTGGCTGCCATACCTCAAACGTGCATAATTTTTTATCTCCACAACTTCAAATTGTGATCCTTTTTTGTTGAATTTCAAATTTAATTATTTTTCGAATGGTATATCATTTGTCCTGTGGAGATCTGTTTACCAAAAATTGTGCACTAATCTCCTTGCATGCTCAACATGTAGGTTCCTTGTTCTGCATCGTTTGGACCTTTTATAATCTGAATCACATTCTTTTGCACCATTCATCTTCAAATTTGAGTTGAATTATAGACAAAATATTTACTCTAATGTGTGGAATATGTGCAAACAATCAATATTAAGCATATTTAAGAGCCTAGATAAGCGTGTAAAACACCCTTAGCATTGTTTTTTTATGAATTATGGGTTAATAGTTCAAGGCTAACAAATATGCACTCTTTGTGTTCGTGATTCTCTAGATCAAGTCTGTTCAAGAACTGAGTGGACAAATATGCCAAATTTGTGGGGACGAAGAGGAGATAACTATAGATGGGGAGCCCTTTGTTGCGTGCAACGAATGTGGTTTTCCGGTGTGCAGGACTTGCTATGAGTATGAGAGAAGAGAGGGATATCAGGCTTGTCCTCAGTGCAAAACCCGATACCAGCGCATCAAAGGCAAGTTTTTTAATATTATGTTGCATTCTAATGGTTGGTGTAAGCTAACTGCACGAGGTGAATAAGCAGCTTATAGATGTATGTGAACTGCAGGTAGTCCTAGAGTCGAGGGTGATGAGGAAGAGGATGACATTGATGATTTGGAACATGAGTTTGATTATGAGGATATTGAGGCTTTGGGCCTTACACAAAGTGCAGGGGTGATTCCCGTTGTACGTGGTTGTCATGTTGGTTCATCTGGATCAGCCCCAGGCTCAAGACATGATTTGTATTCCCAGGGTCTTGAAATCCCTCTGTTGACGTATGGTGAAGAGGTAATCAAGAGGGTTCTCTCTCTGCCCCTCCCCCTCTAAATAAACTCGTTATGCAACTTGGATTTTGAGTTCTTTGTCTTCTAACTACTTTCAGGACAATCAGATTTCTTCTGATCAACATGTTATCATAGTACCACCATTTGCCAGTCATGGCGATGGGATTCATCCATCTCCTTCTGGGACTTCAGGGCCTTGTAAGTTATTTTGCTCCGTATAGCTTTCCTCATCCTAGATTAATTTTAACTTTGCATGCAAGGGAGATGAAATGTATACTTATGATGTCCTAGTACAATCAAGGCCTCTGGTTCCCGACAAAGATATTGCTCAATACGGATATGGAAGTGTTGCATGGAAGGATAGAATGGAGGAGTGGAAGAAGAGGCAAAGTGGGAAACTTCAGGTGGTCAAGCATCAAGGAGATAATGCTGGTGAAGACTTGGATGGGAATGAATTGGACGCAGACTTGCCTATGTAAGTGATTCGTGCATTCTCTGTGCAATTGCTTTATTATTGTTTACAATTTGAGGCATGATGTGCTTTGTTGCTCTCACTTCTGTTTTGTTTTCATATGGAAATCCCACTATAAAATTCTTAATTCTGAGACTGGAAATCAAGATCTGCAAGATGGATTATCTTGTTGCACTATCATTTATAGTATCTTGAAATGAATTGTATGCCATTCTTGTTTTTGCGATTATTATTTTTTACCACTTAGAATTCATTTATTAACTTGAAATCTCTCAACAGGATGGATGAAGGAAGACAGCCGCTGTCGAGGAAATTGCCCATTGCTTCTAGCAAGATAAGCCCATACAGATTGATAATTATCCTCCGCCTTGTGGTTCTTGGCTTCTTTTTCCACTATAGGTTTCTCCATCCAGTTCATGACGCATTTGGCTTGTGGCTGACATCAGTTATTTGTGAAATATGGTTTGCTGTTTCGTGGATACTTGATCAGTTTCCAAAATGGTATCCAATTGAGCGAGAAACTTACCTTGATCGGTTGTCGCTTAGGTACATAAGCATTATAAACACAAAACTCAATTTTTTTTCTAATTTCTCAAACATGTGAATGGCGATGAGCATGTTTGGCTAAGCTTAGAAGCAATTCAAGCAAACCTATGGTAGATTTTTGTTTCAGAATGTGTTTTGATTAGTTACTTCTTTCCTAATTAAGTAAAAATTAACTGTAACACAAGGGACTAATTTAAAAACAGTTAAACTTTTTATTTCTGATTTAAACTGGAGTCTAAACATACTTATTTACTTATATATGTCTTACGCTTAGCAAAACATGTTCTGTATGAACTCAAACATGCAGAACTAGGAGCTAAGTTTAAATAGTTTACTTACAAGTGAATAGTCTTAAACTAAGTAAAGAAAATAAGTTACTTATCCTAGAAGGAAGGTGAGAGTTATTTTCAAATTAATAATCTTTTTTACTAGGAAAAAATAATTTACCTAAAATTTTTTTTGAACAAAAAATTACTTAGAAGTAACTTTGAATTATTCTTAAGCTTTGTCAAACATCCTCAAGGATGTGAAATATGATTGATTTGTCTTGGTTCTTTGATGACACCGTTGCTTTTCCTTTTTAGGTACGAGAAAGAAGGAAGGCCATCGGAGTTAGCTGACATAGACGTCTTTGTCAGCACAGTTGATCCCATGAAAGAACCTCCATTGATTACTGCCAACACGGTTCTTTCCATCCTTGCAGTGGATTATCCGGTTGAAAAAGTTGCATGCTATGTGTCAGATGATGGTGCAGCCATGCTTACTTTTGAAGCACTTTCGGAGACATCTGAATTTGCTCGGAAATGGATTCCCTTCTGCAAGAAGTTCGATATCGAACCACGGGCACCAGAATGGTATTTTTCTGAGAAGATGGACTATCTGAAAAACAAAGTCCATCCAGCATTTGTGAGGGATAGGCGTGCAATGAAGGTCTGCCACTTGTATATTTCTCCTGTTTTATGGATGAAATACATATACGCACACAATGAAAGAAAAATACATACATAGCTTTCTGTGAGTGTGTGAGAGATTATATGAGCATATTTGACTAAGCTTAAGTTACTTTAAGTAAATATGTAAGTTTTAAAATAAATAACTCTTTTGTTGGTCGTATTTGGAAATAATCAACTTATTTTGTGAGTAAGATAAGAGTTACTTTCAAATTAAGGAACATTTTTTTATTTGAATGTAAGTAAAAGTAAGTTCCCAAACATGTTTGGAAACAAAAAGTTACTTTTCTCAAACTGCCAGACATGTACTATATGAACTTAATATTCTCTAATCAACTGGGGTTGAATACCCAATTTTCATGGTGTTATTTGTTTGCTTTGATACAGAGAGAATATGAAGAGTTCAAAGTTAGGATCAATTGTCTAGTGGCAACAGCACAAAAGGTTCCTGAGGAAGGTTGGACGATGCAGGACGGAACGCCTTGGCCGGGAAACAATGTTCGTGACCATCCTGGATTGATCCAAGTGAGATGCCATTCTCATGAATAATGCCTCTGCCATTATTGGACATATTTTTTCAATATCCAATTTTAAGGCATCTATAAAGATTTTCCATATGAGGATTGTTTTGAATGTTTAATATTGGGATTCTAGAAACAATTTCAGAATCGTGTATCCTACAAGTGCATGCTTGATCACATTATTGGATAGGATTTTACTATATTCAGCTTATTTTTCTTCATTAATGCCATCTAGTACCATCCTTTCATTCCCATCTAATGTGCCTCAAGAGAAAGAAAAATAAATATATGTAATCTATCAAAGTAACAAAGCTGTTCGTAATACTATCTATGATGTTAGGCTTGAAAACGAACGAGAATATTATTGTAGAGTTAAACAATTTCAAAGGACTCGATATCTATTTAAGGATTTGGATCAATGTTTCTCATTTAGAACATAGGATTGTAGGTTTGTAAGGTTCGAACCGGATTTTGACTACCACTATGTATTACAAAAATCCAACAACTTGGCTGTTGCTGTTTTCTTTCATTTTTTTTCATTTTAAGTATTTTTCCACGTGAATACAGTGACTTATTATGTCCAATAGCAAGTATGAACAGCAGCTGTGGTACAGATAATTTTGGTTTTATGTTTAATTTGTTCATTTTATGGTTGTATTTGTTTAAATTTTCGTACATTGTACAGGTATTCATTGGTCATGATGGTGTTCATGATGTTGGAGGAAATGAATTGCCTCGCCTGGTTTATGTTTCCCGTGAAAAAAGACCTGGTTTCGATCACCACAAAAAGGCTGGAGCCATGAATGCACTGGTAAAACTGAGTACCAGAATTCTTTCTATATCTCCCACCCCACGAAAAAAAACACATACACAAACACATCAGCAAATCCAGAAAAAATCAATGAAATCCTAGGTTTCTTTGCTGTGAACTTTTAGGTGCGGGTTTCGGCCGTTCTATCAAAGGCTCCTTTCCTTCTGAACGTTGACTGTGATCACTACATAAATAACAGCAAGGCACTGAGGGAAGCTATGTGTTTTATGATGGATCCCACTTCAGGAAAAAAAGTCTGCTACGTGCAATTTCCTCAAAGATTCGATGGGATTGATCGTCATGATAGATACTCAAATCGAAATGTTGTGTTCTTTGATGTATGTATATTTCTCTTGTTGCATTGGCTAGATTTGCTTTTCTAACTGTCATGCAGAAGCTTACTTTAGCTATTTTTAACAGATCAATATGAAGGGTTTGGATGGTTTACAAGGACCAATCTATGTTGGAACGGGGTGCATCTTTAGACGGCAAGCTCTTTATGGATATGATCCTCCTGTCAAGAAGAAGCTGCCTAGCAAGACTTGTAACTGCTGGCCAAAGTGGTGCTGTTCGTGTTGTGGGTCTAGAAAGAACAAGAAAGGAAAAACAAAGAAAAATAAGAAGAGAAAAATTAAAGCACAGAGAAGCATCAAAGCAGATATATGCACTCGAAACCATTGAAAAAAGAATTGAAGGTAAAATATTTATTTTAGTAAAGCTAAATAAATAATAAAATTAGAAGAAAACAACGGCCAGATAGATCTACAGAACTAAAAGTATATAACCTTTCCCCTGCAGAGACGAACTCTGAAAACCCATCTCGTGTCCCCCAAGAAAAACTCGAGAAGAGGTTCGGCCAATCACCTGCATTCGTGGCATCGGCTCTACAAGAGAATGGTGGTGTTCCTAAGGACGCTAGCTCCACAACATTTTGAAGGGAAAAATTGGCACAATGATG
>CAIGRP010128635.1:0-11011 GCA_903798385.1 Fraxinus cuspidata | reverse complement strand
ATAAAAAGATAAAATTTATTACAACCAGACATCTTATTATAAATACTTAATTTTAATCATATTTACAATAGGATTGTCCTACGTCTACATATTTCATCGACTTTTATCAAAATTTAATAAAAATATGATTTTTAGCTACACCAAGCAGAGGCTAAATAATAATTGCTTGGCTTTTTTCCATGTTAAGCTACCATGAAAACACTGAGTGAAGTGTCTTGACATTTTGATTTCAAGACTTGGCAATGTTATCTCCATCATAGGTTTTCTCGTCTTCGATGGTTACCTAACCTTGCAATTTCTTTTCTTCATAGTGATGTTTGATTTATGGATTCACTATTTCAGGGGGAATTGCGTTCTATTCTTTTATTTTTCCATTTTTCTTCTGTTCATGGATTTTATTATTATTATTATTTTTTTCAAATTTTTGATCTAGTTTATCTGGAGAGTCATTTGCCATTTTCTGTTCTGCAGATCATTACATTTCTCATCCCACTTTTAGATGACAATTTTCCTCTGATTCGAAGCATCTCTTGTTGGACACTATCCCGGTTCAGCAAATACATTGTTCAGGTAAGATATCGCAACTGCTTATTGCTTTTCAAATGAAACTTGAGGGTAACTTCTAAATTTTCTTACAATGTATTAATAACGAGTTGTGTCCAGTAACTGCCACTGTTTTTCCAGAAACTGTTTACTGCATCATGATATTTGAAGGTGTAATGTTTGACTAACATATTTAGCTTTACTAAAAATAAGGCCAGACTCAGTAAATAGACATTATGCAGAATAAAGCCAAATATGTCTGTGGAGTGTGGAAGCATTGATATGTGAAAGAGCAAAATGGGAGAGGATTTCACATGAATTTTGCTGACTCTCGCCTATGTGAGTTTTGTTGAATTAGATTCATTGCTGAATGAGTTGTTGGTAACAACTAACACATCATAAGACTCTTATTTGACACAGATCCAGTTCTCATTTCAATTTATTGTTTCTTCTAAAAGGTCATTATAGAATTATATTAATTTATTTTGAATAAAATAAGCCGTAACCAGAACTTTCCCACTAAGTGGGATTGAATCTAGTTTCCTCAAGAATACACCATATCGGTGCTACTCCTTGGAGGATATCACTTCGAGAACGGTTTCAGGGCTTTGCAGATTATCAAGCACGGATCAGGTTCAATATGATTGGAAAGTGCAGTGTTTACTTTGGGCTTGCTACCTGTCAATGTTAAATGTCACATGCTATCCTAAATCCAACTAGATAAGAAATGGTCAAAATGATGTGGTAATTTGTAATAATGGTCAAGTGTAAATTGTGAATCTGTTATTTTGCCATGGTGATTGGATATCACAATAAACTGTCAGATGATTATGCCTCTTACGGTGGTCTGGGAGACTGCCAGATGCAAAAGAGGCTTTAGTGCTTTAATGAAGTAAGATGACTCGTTTGTGGTTTCTTGCTTATTAATTTTTTTTCTGTTTTATAGCTGCAAAGGCTCCTTGAATCACCAATAGAGCCACGTGTGTGATTATTTCTTAAGATTGCAGCACTTCTGTCTGTTCTAGGGTATTGCTCATCAACAAGGCCTTGAGCAATTCGACAAAGCTCTTTTGGGCCTTCTAAGAAGAATATTGGATGACAACAAGCGGGTGCAAGAGGCTGCGTGTTCAGCTTTTGCAACGCTTGAAGAGGTATCTTAAGATGGCTATATGTAATTGGATCCTCATCTTCATTTATGTTGATACCAACATACTTCCATATATGCAGGAGGCTGCAGAAGAGTTAGCACCACGATTGGATATCATTTTGCAACACTTAATGTCTGCCTTTGGAAAATATCAGGTTGGGAACATGTTCCTTTTGTTGTCTGTTCTAGCTTTATATAATTGGTTATTAGGTTATACCTTTTAATGCATATTAAAAATTCCCATCACAATTCCTGGTGTCTATTTTTCCCTTTGTGTTTCTTTTTTCTTTCTTACAATATAGTGTCATTCTTACAGAGACGGAACATCAGGATTGTATATGATGCTATTGGAACATTAGCGGATGCTGTTGGCGGGGAACTGAATCAGGTAGAATTGATCAACTGTGCTTGCATGTAATATATCTATTTTCGGCGGGCAAATTGTTGTATAAAGAGCTTTTTCCATCTTCAGCCTTTGTTCTAAAAGGCCTGTTTAGGCTCTGATTGGGCATGCCTAGGCACGGGACATGGAGAAAAATGGCCTGCCTTGTCCCTAGGCGGAAAAGGCGCTAAGCTCTATGTTAACCTCGTAAGGTGTGCCTAAGCGGTGAAAATTGGTATTTTCTCCTTTCGAAGTCCCGCCCAACAAAATGTTCAACCGTTGGCGAAACTTTAAAAGAAAATACTTCCACAAAAAACCCACCCTATCCTAAACCCAGCCTGCTAACATAGCTTTCTTTGCCCATGAATAAAACATTCATGATTTGCGGAATTTATGATTTTGAGAATTATGCTCATGTTAGAAATTTGAAAAATATGGATGAAGTTCTTATAATTTTCGACATATGCGTTAATTTATCTATTTATTTGTCTAAAATAATTGAAAAAATATTAAAAATAAGAAATCCCTTATTACGCCAAGACTTCACCTAGGCATGCTTAGGCTTGAGGTTTGACCTCCACTCCTTGCGCCTTTTTGAACCTCGGCATTGTATCAACTAATCATAATGCTGATTTTATTGTGTTGATACTGCAGCCCAAACATCTTGAAATCTTGATGCCTCCACTGATTGCAAAGTGGCAACAACTTTCGAACTCGGACAAAGATCTTTTTCCACTCCTAGAATGCTTTACATCCATAGCACAGGTACTTAATTGTCTTTTGTGTCATGTTCAGTTCATTTAAGTTATCTGGTCTTCTACCTGAAGGTAATAGTATGTGTATCTTTTGGTAGTTTTGATGACCTTGTGGCTCAATTACTGCTTTAAATAGTTTCCAATTCATCATTTTTCAGAATTTTTTCCTTATTTTGGATACTATGATCAATTTGACACTATGATTAATCAGAATACAGAAAAATAGTGTCAAGTATTTACATGGTAAGCCCGATAAAGTTTTACAAATCAATCATTGATTGAAAGTTTAAGATAAGCCCCATAATTTGTGTTAGTGGAGTCCATGGAGAAGGGGTGGGGTGGAGGTCACGAAGTATGCTGAAACTTTTGGTTGACTTGTATGATCTAGTATTATCTGTGCACTTAATAACTTCACCTTTGATAGAGGACACACTTTTCAACGTTTTCATGTTTCTAGTTCTCCAATTATATAGAGGAAAATGCATAATTGGTCTTTTTTCAGGCACTGGGTTCCGGATTTACACAGTTTGCCCAGCCAGTGTTTCAGAGGTGCACAAGCATTATCCAGACTCAACAATTAGCAAAGGTTTTAATTTGACATGACATCTATTCACCAAGTGGCATTAGTTCTATTCATTTGCAGAATTGAAACTTTTACAAAACTGTTCAACATTAACATTTTATTTTTGTTGACGCTCACCATGTTACAGCATTGGCACTAGTAGTTCTGAATCTTACCGAACCTGTTCCTCAGTTTCTTTAATATGCAGACGAGCATATGCACACACAAAAACAGTCAGTAGGTCCTTGTTGAGTACGATCAAGTGTTCTTCCTTAGATATCCACAGAAACAGTTTTAGTGTGGCCATGATGAATATATAATTCTCAATTTGAAACTTTGAACAAGATCCAACTATGTTTTATTTACCTTATACCATTTTTCTTGTCTTAATTGACACTGTTTTATGTACTGTTACCTTCAGGCTTCAGCTTTGTGATTAATTTTTCCCCTTCGTTTGATGTTCTGTTTTCTCTGTCCAGTAATCATCTAGTGTTCTTCAAGCAGATCAAATTCTGCTGTGTCAGTTGCATACCATATGGCAGCTAGAGCAATTCTCCAGAATTTATTTATTTACCTTTTTTAAAAACTTGGCTGACTGATCAAGAATTTGCTTTTAGGTTGATCCTGTTTCAGCCGGTGCACAATATGATAGAGAGTTCATTGTTTGTTCCTTGGATCTTCTCTCTGGACTTGCTGAAGGTCTTGGTGCTGGGATAGAGAGTTTGGTACTTACTTTTACTTCAATATCTTATTTAGACATAACGTACCATATATAATTAATACGTCAACAGGAGCATTCTTCAACTGATGTAAATTATTAAAAACAAAATTCATAAGTGAAGCTCTTTTTCTGAAGTAAATTATTGAAACGCAAGAAAATGAAAGGGGATGACCTTTTATTGGATAGTGGGTGCTCCCAGAAGCCATTGAATATTTGAAGTCCTTGTTCATTATGTGTTCTTACCAAGGAAATATAAATTGGCATCTTGGTCATGGTGAACGCCAGTTGCTGTTTACATAGTTCTTCATTGAAGTCCTCGTGATTTTGACTATGCTATAGTGTATGCCACTTTGTTTGGTCTTGAGATTTTCTTTAGGATCAACATGTAAAATAACTTGAAAAGCATTCAGCTGTTAATATTTCTATGAGATTTCTTCCTTATTGTCCTTTGCTGCAGGTTTCACAAAGTAATTTGAGGGACTTGCTTCTGCAATGTTGCATGGATGATAGTCCTGATGTCCGCCAAAGTGCTTTTGCATTGCTTGGAGACCTTGCTAGAGTAAGTTGAGAACTATGTTACTCCACTTCATTTATAATCTTACATGACAGGACACTGGACATGTCATGAGTAACGTGTCTGAAGCTTCAGAAACTGACATGACTCTCAAGCACCTGATTCAAGTTCAATCACTAATCCATAACTAAATTTTTCTTACGATATAACCATATTGATCTATAACTATAATATTAACAAAGTAACCAGATACGTATTCTCTCATCATTTTTTAGCTATGATATATATTCTTTTGGAGCTTGAATTCAATGTTAAATTTTATAGAGAGCATCTCTGGGATATAATAATATCATCTTTGAAACAACAATCACCATGTTTGATCCGTATAATTCTCCTTACTGGTATCAGTTACCATTATTTTTCCTTATCCCGTCCTAGCAAGACCATGGTCTGTAAAGACATAAAAAGGAAATGAAAACAACGATATTCATCATGAAGAAATGGGGAGGTTACGAGTCTCTAGTTTTAACGGTCTGGTTGTGTTTATAATATCCAGAATGGCCTTTCAGCTTAACTAACCCAAAATATCAGTAATAAAATGTCTAGAAAAAGGTAAGACAAACGGGTTAGCACGTCAGCCTCAGTGAGTCGAGATGTATGCTATGATGAATGACACTAACGGCATAAGCCCTGAGGCTTTCAAAGAAAACACGCATGAGGCTCATTCCTCTTTTGCTATTTTATAAGTGGAGCCTTGTAGTTCCTCCCCACTCTCAATCAAGTGTATTTTGTTTGTCGAATCTTAATGCAGTCAGACTCATTCACAGTTCTTTTTTGTAATGATTTTATTAGGTCTGTCCCGTTCATCTGCATTCTCGATTATCTGAATTTCTTGATGTTGCTGCCAAGCAATTGGTAAGTAAATCATCTCTCCTGAATTCTGATGGCAATAGTTTCAGTAGCCTCAAAGCTCATTGTCTAATCAATATATGCTCTATCAGAACTCCCCAAAGCTGAAGGAAACTTTGTCTGTTGCCAACAATGCATGCTGGGCTATTGGAGAACTAGCAATAAAGGTATGGTTGTTTGTTATGCATCTTGATGTATTAATCAAATAGAGGAAATGGCTCACTATTTTAGCTTGATTATCAATTCAATAGTCAAACAGTCCTTTCTGTATACATTGACGCGCTTTGTTTTTGGCCCATTAATTCTTCACGCTTTAACCCTTTACCTGGAACATAGCCGTTGAGATGATTGGATTGTGATATGTGCAAATGAACACCCCTTTATGTTCTATTTACAGGAGTAGTGTAAAGATTGTAATCCAAATTCTTATCATGTTCTATCTTGTTGCATCTATTTGAATCGTTTCTCTTGGTTTCTGATCATAATGTGTGTTTGAACACTGCCTTTATTGTCTGGACTCTGGCAAGTTATCCCTCTGTTTCAGATAGTATCTTATTATGATTTTATCTATTGCACGGAATTCATTTTATTAGCTTGACAATCTGCTATTTGATATTTCAAATTTCAGGTTCACAAGGAGATGTCGTCAGTAGTGTTGACTGTAATCTCATACCTAGTCCCAATTCTTCAACGTCCTGAGGTGATCATTCAGCCTTGGTGTTTGCTTGCATTTTATGGTTTTTTTTCCCTTTCTTGATAGGATACTGTGGCATATATGTAACTATTTGCCTATTCCTGTGGCACATCTTAATTACTTCAATTTTCCATGATGCTATAATTAATAAATTCTGTTAGACAATTAAAAAATTTGGTCACTCTCTTTGGGAAAGTAGTAAGTTAAGTCTCTAGTCTTATTATTATTAATTTTTCTGAAAACAAAATTTCCGTGGCAAAGTCGAAGATAGTATTCAAGTATGTGACTTCTGCTTTTGTCTGCTGGAGGCACTTGTCACTGCTTGTCATTTAATCCACCACCCAACACTGATTATATTCACACAGTGTCTCATGCTTGGGTAGATGGTTCTGGTATGTAAGTTGGTTGTTGGTTGTTAGGCGTGCTCTTTAAGCACTCAGGAAATTGTTCAAGAAAGTTATTAACTATGAATGGAAGAACTTGTTAATTATCACTATATTAAACTAATTTTAGGAGTGCTTCAATAACAGTTATATCAATTTGAGTAGGAAACATTAGAAGATAAATGTTACTGAATAATAGTTTTTGCTTAGTTCCTAGGACTTGCATTTTGTGTTGTAGAGTTGCATCTGTTTATGAAAGAACCAATCGCATCTTTTTGCTCCTTTTGGACACGTTTGACATGGGTAGGAAAGAATCAAGAGTAACACTTTATTCTTGTTTAGTTGCGGCGTGTGTGCATCTGTGTCATCTAAAATATTGGAAAAAGAGTAGTCTATGTTCCCACTTATTCTTATTGTGTTGACTTACATTGCATAGGGGCTCAACAAATCACTCATAGAAAATTGTGCCATTACACTTGGAAGAATTGCGTGGGTGTGTCCAGAGCTTGTTTCACCACACATGGAGCATTTCATGCAGTCATGGTGTCTTGCTTTGTCCATGTAAGTACTTACCCTGTTAACTGATTAGGAAATGGATTTCCAATGTATAGAAATGTTATGATTTTTCAACCCTATTTGTAAGATGTGGAAAAGAGGTAGAAGAATTCAATATCTTCTGAAAAACCATGTTGAGCATAATTTGGAACAAATCTAGAGAACTTGTGTATGCGTATTTGCAGCGGACTGACACTTCTGTCTCCTATCAATGTTGTCAATAGTTTTTTGGCGTTTGTTGTATGCTGCGAAATAGCATTTTTTCAACCCAAAACAGAGCTTTCATATTATGAAAATGGCGTATATATTTTGAATGATTACAGCACCTCTGTATCAGCTATGCAACACGTCATACTTTATTGTTTCTCAGGTTTTAGATTGTGAGCGTTATATACTTGATATTAAAATTACCATTTTCCCAAGTAACCGAAATGTCGATTTAGTACATATCTTCTTATTATCAACTTGTGGCAGGATACGGGACGATGTCGAGAAGGAAGATGCTTTCAGAGGGTTATGTGCAATGGTATGCACTTGTTTTCACGTATGACGGGATTTCGACCATAATATTGGCATTCATTTCATGATATAAATGTCTTGCAGGTTAGAGCAAACCCATCTGGAGCTTTGAGTTCACTTGTTTTCATGTGCAAAGCTATTGCTAGTTGGCATGTAAGTGACATGCTGTCACTTTTTTCATTAAAACCTTCTTAAGAAAGACGAATTAAGAATATTTAATACTTATCTTATGCTTCTTAATAGGAAATAAGGAGCGAGGATCTACACAATGAAGTACGCCAGGTTTTACATGGATATAAACAAGTAAGCATCTCCTTTCTGATATATTCTGTTCTCTATGACTTATAACATTTATAAGAAAATAATTAGCTTTAAAATAAATATTTTTTATCGGTTAAAGTTGAAGATAAGTTACTTATTTTAACTGTAAGATAGGAGTTACATCCAAATACAGGTAATTTGTATAGCTTAAAAATTAAAAAGCAAGTAGGTCTTCCAAACATGTTTGGAGACAAACAATTACTTCTTTTAAGGCTTAGTCATAGTATCTCTAGCTCGTACCTGGTCGCGATAATGATAGCTATGAACCAAATTACTTTGCAAAAGATAGTCATCTTGAGCACGGTATTTGAACATCTTCACCTGTTATACCCCTCAAAGGAAAATGAAAAAAAATGCACTCAACCATACCGACACCAAAGTTGCAAGAAAGGACAGAAAGTGAAAATAAGGAACCAATATTTGAAGCTAGTTGTTCTTTGTGGGGGAGCATATATTTGATGATCAAGTGTTCCAAAGATGCTAACCACGCAATCAAACTCCACTCATAGGGTGAGTGTGGGAGTTCGAAAACCAATATTTGAAGCTAGTTGTCCTTTGTGGGGGAGCATATATTTGATAATCAAGTGTTACAAAGATGCTAACCACACAAACGAACTCCACTCATAGGGGGAGTGTGGGAGTTTAAATCACCTACATGCCCCCTAGTATGCTGTTCACTATTTGAAGGAGATACATGATTAATATATTTTTAAATCAATGACATTCTTGCCAGATGCTAAAGAACGGAGCATGGGAACAATGTATGTCTACCTTGGAGCCACCCGTGAAGGACAAGCTATTGAAGTATCAAGTATAATATTCCTTCAGTAGTACCTGTTTCTGCTGATCAAGTGTATCTCCAACGAATAGCCACTTCAAAATTTCCACCATCAGCATTTGTATTGTTGTCATTTTGAGTTAGTTGCGAGGAGCCCATGTTTCACATAGGATGCTTTTTCGATAGTGTTTACCTACATATATACTCAATACAGCTTGAAGCTTTTTATACCTCCCATCCTTTCAATGGATTGATTTCGTGAAATAGCATTTTATCGGGAACAAAGGAGAAGGCATAGCCCGAGAATTCAATTTGCTGTATAGGGGCGTGCTATATAAAATTTCAGGTTCTTTTCTCCACAGGCTGAGCGTGGAAGAGAAGGATATTCTAAATATTCGATGAGTTTGTTTCATGTTTTTGCCTTGTACCAGTGGTTTAAAAGTAACCTTTTTAAGATTCCGTGGGTAGGTTACGGTCCAAAAGATCCTCGAAGTTTTGATAGAAAAGGTGTCAATGTTTCCTGATTAGTCTCTTCTATTTTATCCCTGAACACCCGAAAGTGTAATCATTTATTTGAAGGCAGGGCAAAATAGATGGTGTTGCCTAGGGTTCAATTCTATAGAACAATAAATATGCTGTTAGCCTTTGTGAGTTTTGACTCTAAAACAAATTTTATTGTTTTGGAATTGAGGACTTAAATTGAATTCTAGTTATTTTTATGGTGTTTATTATTATCAGTGTCTACTTTGTTGGTGACTATTGCGTTTTTATTATTGGTGAATATTTTCCTTTTCTATTTACATTCTTTTGAGCAAGCGATGCCATTTTTTTTAATGCATTAGGCATATTTTCGTTGGTCGAGTTGCCTAATTTATAAGTTCAAGTAAAAAGAGGCCAGTCGATATCTATTATTTCTACATGAATAGGGTAGAATAGCTTTTATCAGAGGATAATTTTTTTTTTTTTTTTGGGTCAAATTGAGTTTTAATATATTTTGAAGAATGTTTTGCCTTTTCCATTAATTAACATGTAAAATTTAATTTAAACCTATAAAATTCTTATACTTTAAAGCCTGTTTGATCTTCATTTTTTTCAAAATATATTTTTCTCCTTCTTTTCAAGTACACATTCTTCAATAAAATAATATTATACACAATCAAAAAACTTTTCCTTCATTTTTAATTGTACATTTTTCATTAATCCACTATTCGAAAATACATTCTACAAAAAAAATGTAGCTCAAACAGCCTTGTGAAGCTAAGTGTGTTGGTCTAGAGAGATTTGTGCAGGTTTATGATGTCTTACATTTTGAAGAATGTTCGAAACAAGTCTAAAGCAAAAGGGTTTCAATAAATCGTTAAATGGTAAAAAAAGATGACATTTTTGGCATGTTTGGTAAGGAGGATCGGATATTATTGTGTTGAATTAAAGGGATAAACTGAAATTAAAATCTCATTTATCATTCTCAAATTTATTTGAATTAATTCATTTTTTGTCATTTCTCATTCTTGTTTCCATTTTTCAATATGAACAATTTTGTTTTCCGTTGGTGGATGGTTACGAACAATTTAATATTATCATAAAAAGAAAAATTAGTTGGCATGTAAGAGAACTCTGGATAGGGGAATGGGTCGGTTATGTATAGGTTGTTTGGACGTTGATAGAGAAGCCATTGTTTTTTATTTATCTAAACTAATATTCCTAAGAGGGCCATGACCTAATTACAAACATTTCTACACTCAAAAGGCTTACTTATAAAAATAAGTAAGATGTAATATAAAAGATATTTTCAGTATCGAAAGATGAAAATAAATTATTTATTTTGACAGTAAAATAAGAGTTACTTTTAAAATCGGTCAAAAAAATTTACTTGAAAGGAGGAAATAAAGTAATTACAGGGGTGGAGGGTGTTGGGGGACGAATGAGATCCTTCTCCCCTCTGAAATTTGGGAAATTTTTTATGACCTTTTTTTTTTTTTTTTTCCTCAAAATTTTGTGTTGAAGTTTTTTTCGTATAAATTAGGCTTCCACAGGATTCGAGTTTTAGCTCTGGCAATGAATACATATACAAGCATGTTTGAAAATAAAAAAAATATTACCTATTCGTGTTTTTTTTTTTTTTAAAAATTAATAATAATAATTTTTTATTAAGTCAAATTAAACATTAATTTTAATCACAAATTTATAACTACTATCCCTTTGTTATTCACACATTTTGTGAGATTTAT